>PVKM010007496.1:0-41325 GCA_004027735.1 Carollia perspicillata | reverse complement strand
AAAATACTGCTCTATTATTTCTACATTTTAGCAATACTAGGCAAACACATGTAACATTATGAGTGAGAATTCAATCTAATTAAAACACAAATAGTAGATCTTATGCTATGTATTACGTTAGCCACAGTGACAGCCACAAATGCCACAGAAGACACTCTCTGTTCCTTTTGCACAGCTGAAAGCCTATAATTAGGAAAAACAAAGATTGAACTGACAAATCTGTTTACAAATTGCTTTACTAGTATATGATTTTATTGAGAATTGAGTATTACTCCTTTATATCTTAAGGAGTAGTTATACTAGGAGAAATTAATTTGTTTATTTACTGTTTTTTTTGTGTGTATGTGTGAAAAAAAATGGTCTGCATGCTTCTAAAGACATGCCAATTATAATTCAAATTATTGGAGTACAAATATTAAAAACTAAATTATACTTACTGTCATTTACGGTTTTGATGAAATAACTGTGGTTCTTTAAGATACTGGAAAATTTTCTAAAGTAATTTAGGTGTCTCTATATTTGAAGGTGAATTGTCATACTAAAAACAACTTGTCAGCACCTTCAAGGGCTAAATTCAGATATTTCTCAGGAACACTTATACTTATTGCTTAACACACATCTATTGTGAGTTTCTACTCTTTGTGTGGCATTGTGTTATGCAAATGACTGAGGGCACAATAGCAAACCAAGCTGTTTCTTTCCTTGTGGAATTTTAACATATTGGAAGAAACAACAGAGCAAACTACTATATTGATATAGGCTATTTTGGGGAAAGACCCAGAAATAAGTAGGGTAGAAAGAGTTGAAAATAAAGTACAGTTGGGTTTTCTATAGGAAAAAAACTTAAACAGTTTGCATGGTACCTAGGAAGTTAGAAAGAAATATAGCAAGTTTATTGTATGGAGTATTTTATTTTGGAGTCCTAGAGCTGCACTGTCTAATAAAATTATATTGTAAGCTATATTTGAGTCACAGCAGCCACATTAAAAAATTTGAAAAGAGCCCTGGCTGGTGTGGGTCAGTGGATTGAGTGCTGGCCTGTGATCCCAAAGGTCGCTGGTTTGATTCCCAGTCAGAGCACATACCTGGGTTATGGGCCAGGTCCCCAGCTGGGGACATGTGAGAGGCAACTGAATGTTGTTGTTTGTCTCCCTCTCTTTCTCATTCCTTCCCTTCTCTCTAAAAATAAATAAACAAAGTCTTTAAAACTTTTAAAAAGAAACCAGTGTAGTAATTTTAAAAATATTTTATATAACCCAGTATATCCAAAATGTTACCATTCCTACATGACTATAAAAATTAGTGGGTATTTTACACTGTTTTTTTTTTTTAACTATCTTTCAAAATGTGTACTCTTATAGCATATCCCAACTTGGACACTAAATTTTCATTGTAAATATTGATCTGTGTTAAGATTTTATAACATTAATAATTGAAAATTCAAATCATCTCCTTGATTTATTTCAAACATACCTAAAGTTTTCCATTAACTAAATGAAATATCAGTTTTTAAATTTTAAATAAAATATGGAATTTAATACCTCAGTCTTACATGTCATATATCATACATCTAATAGCTACACTGTTGAGCACTTGAAAGAGATAGCTCAGATCTTAAGAGTAACTGGCACAAGTACCCTCCCTGAACTGGCAAAGTGATTGGTTAATAGTGAGAATTGAATAAGTGTTTTCTGAGAGTAAATGAAACAGCTGAGACCCAGTGGGGTTAAATGTCATGCTCAGTGTTCCCCAGATAAAAAGAGGTGGTAAGGATAACTAGAACCCTGGCCTCTTGCTAACTAATGAAATCCTAGAGTAGTATCCAGTGCTTGTATTTCAGAAAGTGAATCAGAATTTGGACAGCAAGGAATTATTTTGAAAATGTTTCCAAACTTATTTGGTTCTTAGGGAGAAAGCTACAACAGGAAGAGTCCAGATCGGAAGAACTCTGTAAAATACCGTAATAATCTAGGAAAGCTAGGAAAATAC
Organism: Carollia perspicillata; assembly: GCA_004027735.1. Taxonomy (NCBI): domain Eukaryota; kingdom Metazoa; phylum Chordata; class Mammalia; order Chiroptera; family Phyllostomidae; genus Carollia; species Carollia perspicillata. Next base: position 39,336 of record PVKM010007496.1, on the reverse strand, counting down.
AGTGATAATAGAATAAAGGAGCAATATATTAGGTTGGCCAAAAAGTTCCTTTAGTTTTTTCCATAAGATGACTCTAATAGCACTTAATTGTCTTCAATTTCATTCAAAACAATTTAGTTAAATTGATTGTGACAGCTGTCATATCAGTGTGCATTTAAAAAAACATCAAATTGGTTAATTTTTGTGCAGCCATTTTAATATTAAAGATGGAAGAAAATACACATTTTGGAATATTGTGCTTTATTATTCCAAGAGAGATGAAAATGCAGCTGAAATGCAAAAAAAAAAAAAAAGGATTTGTGCAATGTATGGAGAAGGTACTATGACTGAACATGTCAAAAGTGGTTTGCAAAGTTTCTTGGTACTATTGAGATTTTTGCTGAATAATTCTTTGCTGTGGGGGCTGTCTTATGCATTGGAAGATGTTTAGCTGCACCTCCATCCTCTACTGACTAGAAGCCAATTGAGGCAGATAGTCGACATACTGAAAATATCCAAATTAATAAAGTTATTGGAGAAAATGAAAAATGTATTTTATTTTACAGAAAAAACTAAATGAACTTTTTGGCCAACCCAATATTTTACTTAGCCTGTTTCATCTACAAAGTATTACTAATGCTCTGGGAGAATCTGATTCAAGAGCCTGAATTGTATTTTTCTCTTTAACAATGGAAGTGTGTACAAGTGTGTGAAAAGTACTCACTTTGAAGGTTCGAACAGAAGCCTTTCCCTTTACAGGCAGAGTGGGGTATTATTGGCTTGTACAATAGCCTTCAAGAGAAGTAGGTGGAGTTTAGTTTGTTGTCTTCTTGAAGGAGCAAATAGAAATGAATCTCTTACTTCTTACCCATTCTCAGCTATAGGACTTCAATAGCTGAAGAAAGCCACTATCTTAGTCTGTTTGGGCTACTGTAACAGAAATATATTAGACTGGATAGCTTATAAACAATAGAAATTTATTTCTTATGGCTCCAGAAGCTGGGAAGTCCCAGACCAAGGCACTGGCAGAGCAGGTGTGTGGTTGATACAGGGTGCAGCCAAAGTGGGGGGGGGGGCAAAAAGGGATTTGGAATGGGCCCCAGAACTCAAGGTGTCTATGAAATATTGGAGAGACACATAAGATGTCCTCACCCCTTCCCCCACAGGTGTGAGTTGGGGGAAGGGACACATGGAGCAGGGCATGCAGGGCTGTTTTGTTTAGCCACAGCCTTGTAGCTAAAAAATGGCATGGTCATTTAACATATCTATTGCCTTTGGTGGGTCACTTGGATATGTTAAATAGCTGTGGCCATACTTGGAGCCTGGGGATAGAAGACACTTCCCCCCAGATGTAAGTGAGGGACAGGTTCCCCTAGTTACAGCTCCTGCATGGGAGCTGGAAGAAGATTGGCTCCAGGATTATTGGTCCATATCTGCCCAGACTCACGATGGCAGCCCAGTAAACTTGGGATAATACAGGGATGCTGGCAGGTGTAACTGATTGTAGGAGGAGTCGGAAATAGGGGTACAGAGGAAGACTGGCATGAGGATTTAAACCCAGACACTGCAGCCATTGCGGGATGGGCCATGAAGTTTGGCCAGAGTGAGGACCCCCTCACAGCTCTGGTGGAAAAAAAGGAACACGCGGTTGTGGCAGTGCAAAAAGGGAACCGTGAGGCTTGGCAAGAGTGCAGACCCCTTTGCAGCTTTGGTGAAGGGGGAACCATGAGGTTTTGCCAGAGTGCACACTCCTGCAGCTCTGGTGGAGGAAAGAAGAGACTTTGCCTGGGCAAATAGGTACAAAGAACTCTTGCCAGTAGACTGTGAGAAGGTGCCACATGGCTTTGGATTAATTGGATATCCTGCCTGGATGGTGACACTGCTGATGGTGCCAGTGGCCTGGAAACACAGACGTGTGCTCTTTCCCTGAGTTATGGTACCCTGAATTAGGGCAGGGGGGAGATAGGAGCTGCTGAGTGCATCTGTGGGTATCTTAAAGGACTTTGAATCTTTAATGAAGATGTTGGGTCACTACTTTAAGTCTGTATAGCCTTAAATAAACATTTCCTTTCCTTTTCACAATTCTCTGGCATTAAGAGATATCTTTCCGATTGGCGGCAGAGAGACAAGCCCAGTAGGTGGTCCGGACGGTATTAGTATACCATCCTCTGGAGTCCAGACCCCTGTTGTGTGTATGTGACTGACTGTTCTGTAACATGGTGAAGGCAGTTCCTAGATGGTTGTGTTTTCACTGTGTCCTCACGTAGTGGAAGGGGCTAAGGAACAATCTGGGGTCTTAAGGACATTATTCCCATTCATGAAGTCTTCATCCTTATGATCCTATTACCTTCCAAAGACTCCACCTCCTAATATCATCTCCTTGGGATTTAGAACTTCTGCATGTGGATTTTGGGGGAACATAAGCATTCTGTATACTGCAGCCACATTTGGATTGATCATTTTTCCTTGGGGGGAAGATAAGATTAGAAGAATAAAATAATTTAATTGGCAGGCTTACTTTATTTCTTTTCTACATTGAAAAAGTTGATTTTATACAACTCGAGAATCTTTTTCCTTTAATTTTATTTGAAGGGAAAGAACAATTGAATAGTATAGGAATATTTGTTTAATTTTTTTTGTTTAGAAAATTTTGTTTACTTTGGTTAGAATATTAGTTTTCATGAGAATTGGAATGAAAATAGCCAATGGCAAGACATGGCATTTTAAACAAATATGGTCTATTTGAAATGAATTACCTTATAGAAAGCCTGTCCATTTATTTTTGACTGCAAGCTTTTTACATCATACGTATTTATTTATTTAGCTTTTGGACTGATGTGAAAGAAACTATTTCATAGATGGATGTATTTCCTACAAACAAACTCAAAACAAATGACAAATACCATTTGTGATCATTTTGATACTTTCTCTTCTCCTGGACAGCAATTATTCCATATGAAGTACCCTCTATGGTTATCTTTGTTGATTCCATTTTAGGGACTCCTCATTCTTTCCAAACTTTACCTACTTCACTACAATATCACACTTAAATTCAGCTACTTAGAATATTATTTTGACAAAGTAGATGTCAATGAGTTTTTAAGAGACTCTAAGGAGATAAAACCATGGTGATATTATTTTCAGCATTATAATGGCTCTGGCTAGTAGAAATGGGGTGTTTTGTTTGGGAGCAGAATGGCAAACTCCTAAAATGTCTAAATCACCTTGACCATTGAAGTGTTAAAATGTGCTCTAATGGTCATTAAGTGACCATCTATGAGAACAGGAGATGTGTTTAATGGAAATTTGAGGCCTGTTCAGATGCTGATATGAGTAACTTTTGCTAGTAGCCAAGTCTTAAAAGCTTCCTGAGCATGCTCATTTATCCTCCCCCAATTAAACAAGCGCAAGTTGCTTCAACTTTTTAAATGAGTATTTTCATATCTATCATGGGCTAAAAATAACTGAGTCGCATTTACTTCAATGGTTGTCTCTTTAGTATAATTAAATAGATTAATGTCATCCAAAATTCTCATCTATTTCAGAGAAAAGTAGAGAAACTCATTTTCTTAAGCAAGGTATAGTCTATAAATTAGATTCACCTTCTAATATGTATTTAGAGTGATAAAAATTCTGAAATTTAAAAGTAGCATGGAAATCAGTCTCAATGCTCATGGAAGTAAAATTATTTTACAGAGGAAACTTTAAAGTTATGAATGCTTGAATTTGAGAAGAAATTTGCTCTAATTGCAATTATGGTGTATGTATTGAATAAGTATGCATTTTACAGTGCAGAATTTCCTTCCTTTATATTTGAATTGTATGTGGCAATGGTTTGATGAATTTTCCATCCTGACATAACATGACTCCCCAAATGATGCCAGAAGCCAGAGTAGAGCAACTGTTAGACTCACATTTAGTCCATGTAGACATATCCCAGAGAGCCAGCCAGGGAGTTGGTCAGAGAAACATGAGGCTTTGTAAGTAAGAATGCAACTTAAAACATGTTGCTATCAAATGATGCTGTTGCTTTTATTACAGTGAATGTTCTTAATGCTAATTTTTAAAAAAAATTGTATTTATGGGGGACAGAGTATAAGTAAGAGGGATTGTAAAGGAAAAAAATCTAAATTTAGATACTGCATTCCTTATCACTTTGAGCAATATATATTTTTTCATTTAGAAGCTCATGGATTTACTTGATTATGAATAAACATTATTTCTCTGTAGCTTAGGGAATCTAGACATTTTCAACTCCTTATTGAAGAAAACATTTTTGTGACATAACAGGTAAAATTAATATCTTATATACAAAACAGACATTAATACACCAACACATCCTTTAACTAACATCTTCAAAGAATGATGTGTTTCATATAAATATTTTTTCCTAATAACAAAAGCTTTTCTTTTTGAAATAAAATGTACTTGAGGACTTCTGGTCAAGATGGCAGCATAGGTAAACATGGCTCACCTTCTTGCACATCTACATAAAAATTACAACTGAAATATAGAAAAACTGTCATTCAGAACCATGAGAAATTGAGTTGAATAAAAGTTCAGAAGTCACAGAATTAAAGAAATCACACACACCCAGACTATTAGGAGGGGTAGAGACATGGAACAGACTGATTCCACACTCACGTATGGTATATAAAAATTTGGGAGGGATATCTCAGGAGCGAGGAGTCCAAGCACCAGGGTTCCAGATTCCTCATCCAGGGTTCTGTGCCAGGAAGGTTAACCCCTGTAACTTCAGGTTGCAAAAGCCAGCAGGGATTTAGTCAGTGGGGAAACTGCTGGAGTCCCAAGAAGTTCCTCTTAAAGAACTTACACATATGCTTAATCAGACTCACTCCCTCTGGGCTCCAGCACTGGGGTAGCAGCTTGAAAGGCACCAGTGGCATACAGGAAGAAACTGAAGTGTCTGGCATCAAGGCAAGAGCTGCAGGACAGCATTCTCCCACACAGAAAGGCAGGCAGAGGCCAGTGTCTCTCTTCTAAACCCTCCCCTTCCAGAGCCACAAAGCCCAGGCAGGTACAATATCTCAGACTCCATCAACCTGGCTAACACTATTTGCCCCACCCTGGAGATCCTCAGACACTCAGTCCCACCCAACTTATGATTCTACCCAAGCTACTTTTCCATATGAAAGAGTGGTCTTGGCTCATGCTTCACAACTTCCTAAATCCTCTCAAACATGCAACAGCCAGCCTCAGTGAGCCCCCAGCTCATGTACCCCTTACTAAGTGGCCCCAGGCCAGGCACTAGCAGCAACCAACCTAGATTCACAGCTTGGCTTTACCTAAAAATCTCCAAACACAGCAAAGTAGCAGTCATCTCAGATTACTTTACAGCTCAGGCAGGATGGCCCCAGGCAAAACAAAGGTAGGGGCTGATCTTGGCCTGCAACACTCAGGAAACCACAGAGCCTGTGCATCCAGTGGACAGCTACAGACCATGTTGGGGCATTACCAACCTACCCCCACACTGCTGATCCCCCACAAAGGGGAGACATTGGTAATAATGGTTACAGCTAGTCCTTGCAGATGACTGGCTTGGGTAAATCCCTCCAACTGACCCGCCAACAGCAATCAAGGCTCAACTATAAGAGGAGGGGGTACTCAGTCCACACAAAGGGCACACCTTGAGAATCTAGATTGGGTGATACGGGAGGATATGCCACTGGACCCTATAGGATACCTACCATGACAGGGAGCCATAGAAGCTCAACCTAATCCATAGAACAAACACAGGGAGTCTGCCAAAATGAAGAGACAAGGAGACATGGCCCAAATGAAAGAATAGGTAAAAACTCCAGGGTGGGAAAAAAAACTAAACAAAATGGAGATAAGTAATCTATCAGATGCAGACTTCAAAACACTGGTTATAAGGATGCTCAAGGAACTTAGTGAGGACCTCAACAGCATAAAATAGATCCAGTCAGAAGCTAAGGATACACTAATTAAAATGAAGAACAATTTATAGGGAACAACAGTAGAATGGATGAAGCTGATAATCAAATCCATGATTTGGAACATAAGGAAACAAAAAACAACCATTCAGAATGACAAAAAGAAAAAAGAATAAAAGAATAACAAGGGTAGTGTAAGCAGCCTCTGAGAAAACTTCAAGCGATCCACTATTCACATCAGAGGGGTGCCAGCCAAAAAGAGAAAAGAAAGAGCAAGAAATTGGAAATCTATTTCAAAAAATAATGAAAGAAAACTTCTCTAATCTGGTGAAGGATACAGACATGCAAGTCCAAGAAGCAGAAAGAATCTCAAGTAAGACGGATGCAAAGAGGCCCACTCCAAGACACATTATAATTAAAATGTCAAAGATTAAAGATAAAGAGAGAATCGTAAAAGCAGTAAGAAAGAAGTAGTTAGTTACTTACAGGGCAATTCCCATAAGGCTCTCAGGTGATTTCTGAAAAGAAACTTTGTAGGCTATAAGGGATTAGCAAGAAATATTCAAAGTCATGAAAAGCAGGAACCAGCAAAGCTATCATTTAGAATCTAAGATCATATAAAAGCTTCCCAGACAAGAAAAAACTAAAGGAGTTTATCCTCACCAAACCATTATTATATGAAATATTAAAGGGACTTATTTAAGAAAAAGAGAAAGATCAAGACTATGAGCAATAAAATGGCGATGTATACATATCTATTAACAATTGAATCTGGAAAACAAACTAAGTAAACAAACAGAACAGAGACAGAATCCTGGATATGGAGAGTGTTTTGATGGTTGTCGGATGGGAGGGGAGTGTGGGAAATGGGTGAAGAGGTGAGGGAATTAAGAAGTACAAATAGGTAGTTACAGAATAGCCATGGGGATGTAAAATACAGTATAGGAAATGGAGTAGCCAAAAAACTTATACACATCACCCAATGGTGTGGGAATTGCCTGAGGGAATTAGGGGTGCTTGGTGGAGGTGGGCAAAAGGAAAAAATTGACATAATCAATAAAATAAAATTAAAAAATAAAATATAAAAAAATAAACATACTTAGAAATAAAGTTTTAACTTATTTCTTCATTTGTGTTAGACATTAATTTACTAGGGTACATATGCTTCTCAGCTATCTAAGCAGAATTACTCAATATTTTAATCTTTTTGTTGACTTAGGCTCATTTATAGAAAATTCAAATATAATAACACCTTTAGGGCAGTGCATCTAATGTTTAGTGCACACAAGAGCAACCTTGGAGCTTGTCAAAAAAATATATTTTTCAGGACCCATTCCAGAAATTCTTACTCAGTAGACTATATCTGTTTCAGGTCCAAGTAGTGGGGGAAATCACACTTGGAGAAACTTTGCTTTCAAGAGCATCATTTAGAAAACAGCAAAAATCCTAACAACCACACCTATCATTGGTACATGGTATTTTAAATCTTATGAATTAGCTTATTCAAACACTTACTACAACCCTTTGGGGTAGGTACTATTTCCTTTCCCATTTTTCTGATTTGAAACTGAGCACCAAAATGATTTAAAAATCTTACCAGATCACATAGTCATAAAATGCTGGGTTCAAAACCAACCTTCCTGACTTCATGACCAATTTAGATACTCAGAGATGAACCTTTCTAAACATTTCATACACTTACTGCTTCTTTGTCCATGTGTGGTTCTCTTAGTACCTGTTAAGGATCACACTTAGCAATTGGAGTGCCTGATGCCAGTCAGCTATGATGCACTTCCATCAGGATGGGGGCTTGATAAGAAGCATTGCTGCTAGTAAACTTACCCTCTCTTCTCCTCTTCATAGAGGAAAATCAGTTATGCACTGAGAAACCAGGTTGCCATCTGCAAAAGAACTGAATCTATAACATGAGCAACTAGGCTCTGAGCAGCATTTAAAAATCATTGTATTGAATGAGTTATTTTTCTAAGTACAATGTATAATGCTGATTATATAATAATTATAATATAGAATCACTGTGAGGAATTTGGAAAAATAGGAAGTATCATAGAAAATATAACATGCAGGCTAGTCAGAGATGACACTATCACATTTGCAGTCCCTTTAAAATAGTTTATATATTTAAATATAAACATACAAATGCATACTTGCATGTTTATATGTAAGTATGCAGGCATTATTTACATACATAATGCTATAACCTATGTTACATTGTTTTACACAATTGGTATAATACTATACATAATACTTTGCATTATTCATTCTTCATTTAACATTGTTCAATGAGCATTTTTGCAGACTTTTAATAATTTTTGTGAACACATTTATTCATTAAAATTGCAAGCATAGTTTTCACTGACAGCTGTGTTTTAATTTGCATAAATCTGAACTTATTTTTTTAATTTATCATCTTTCCATTTTTTAGCTATTATAAATAGTGCAGGGAGAAACATTTTTGTATGTAAATTTTGCCTGCAGTTTGAATTATTCCTCTAAAATAGAATTAGGGAAGGGACATTACTTTGTTAAAGAGGACAACTTTTCTAAGGAACTTAATATCTTCCACATTACTTTTCAGAATTGTTTTACAGCTTTACATGTTCATTGCCATTATGAGAGTGCTGACTGCACCTTGCCTTTGTAGACACTAAATAGTATCATTAAAAATAATATTTCCTGATTTAACAATTAAAATAATCTTTTATTTTCACTTGTAGTCCTTTGGTTACTATTAAAATCAAGTTTTTTTTAAAAATAGCAATTTTTCTTCTTGCTTGACTTATCTATAGTTGTTCTTTCTTATGTACTTATCTATAGCTTTGCATATGTAAATTGCAGACATATTTTCTGTAAATATTGTAAGGGATTCTTTTAGGGTTCAGAGAAGGAGTTTAAGGCCTTAGACTTTTTGATAGCATTTTAAAAATAAATATATTTTATTCATTATATTATTACAGCTGCTCCATCTTTTTCCTGCCCTTTATTCCCCTTTGCCCTGTACTCCACCTCCCACCATCATTCTACCACCTTAGTTCATGTCCATGGGTTGTACATAAAAGTTCTTGGGATTCTTCATTTCCTATACTATTCTTAACCTCCCCTTGTCTATTTTGTACCTACTATTTAGGCTTCTTATTTCCTGTACCATTCCCTTATTCTCTCCCCACCTGCTCTGCACTGATAACCCTCCATGTGGCCTTTATTTCTGTGAATCTGTTCCTGCTCTAGTTGTTCGCTTAGTTCATTTTTGTTCTTGCTTTTGTTTTTTTAGATTCAGTTGTTGATAGTTGTGTGTTTGTTGTCATTTTGCTGTTCATATTTTTATCTTTTTCTTAGATAAGTCTCTTTAACATTTCATATAGTAAGGACTTGGTGATGAACTCCTTGAACTTGACCTTATCTGGGAAGCACTTTATCTGCCCTTCCATTCTAAATGATAGCTTTGCTGGATAGAGTAATATTGGATGTTCATCCTTGTCTTTCATGACTTGGAATACTTCTTTCCAGCTCTTTCTTGTCTGCAAGGTTTCTTTTGAGAAATCAGCTGAGAGTCTTATGGGAACTCCTTTCTAGGTAACTGTCTCTTTTTCTCTTACTGTTTTTAAGATTTTCTCCTTATTTTTACTGTTGGGTAATGAAATTTTGATGTGCCTTGTTGTGTGCTTGCTTCCTTGGGTCCAACTTTTTGGGGGAACTCTCTGAGCTTTCTAGACTTCCTAGAGGTCTATTTCCTATGCGAGATTGAGGAAGTTCTCCTTCATTATGTTTTCAAATAAGTTTTCAATTTCCTGCTCTTCCTCTTCTCCTTCTGGCACCCTTATGATTCAGGTGTTGGAATGTTTCAAGTTGCCCTGGAGGTTCCTAAGCCTCTCTTCATTTTTTTGAATTCTGGTTTCTTCATTCTATTCTGGTTGAATATTTATCTCTTCCTTCTGCTCCAAACTGTTCATATGAGTCCCAGTTTTCTTCCCTTCATTGTAGTTTCCTGTGCATTTTCCTTTATTTCAGCCTTCACTTTTTCCTCTATTTTGCAACCTTACTCAACCATTTCTGTAAGCATCCAGATTACTAGTGTTTTGAACTCTGCAACTGATAGGTTGGTTATATCTTCATCACTTAGTTGTATTTTTCCTGGAGCTTTGATCTGTTTGTTTGTTTGGGCCATATTTTTTGCCTCAGTGCATCTGTTATGTAGTAAGGGGCAGAGCCTTGGGTACTCACCAGGGTGGGACAATCCACATCATTGTGTTGTGATGCTGCATGTGGGGGATATGACAACACTTTTAGATGTTCAGAAATATTCTGATTTATTTCTGAGTTCTTGGCTCTCTTAGAAACAATTAATGCTAGAAAAATTAATCAATTAATACTAATATTAATTAATACTAGTAAAAAAACTTAATACATGCGTGGTACATTTTGTTGCAAATAATAATTGAAGGTCAGACTGATGTTTTACTAAAATGATTGATTTTTCACTATTATAAGGATATATGATATAAGTTCTTTAAGTTTCTCTTCTATTTCAGCTACATATTTTCAGCTCCTATCCATTGTGCCCAAAATTGCATGTCTATTTATGATATGGAATATCAAGCTCAGAGAGGACAAGTGACACGATCAGATTATCTAGTATCCCTCTTCAAAGTTTTTACTTTTTCTATTACATCAATTTCCTTATTCTTACAAATAATACCACATTATATGCTTTGGAATTTTCTGACAATTTAAATATATGTGTTAGTAGTCTTGTAGTAGAAATTTAAAAATATAGATAGAAACTGAAGCTGGCACTCTGCATTAGCCCCTGCTGGCTTCCCGGCTTCAGACTATCACCTGTTGACTAGTTAGTTGATTCCCTGCTCTGGGCCCTGGATGCTCCCCTGCTGTTTCTTTGTCCTGGGTCCGGGACCACTTCCATTGCTTTCTTGTGTCCTTGGCTTTCACAATTACGTATCTCCTGCTTGTATCACGAGATCTCTCCCCTCCCCACTTTGTTGCAATGTATTTAACCGCCCACCTGACCCCTCCTCAGTGCCCAGAATTTGGAAGCTGTCTCCTCTGGGCCCACGCGTGTATTAAAGGCTTACCCTGTCACCCCATATCGTGTAAGAGTTTGTTTTTCCGCAACAGTCTGACTCAATCTTTTATAGACACATTTTACAGAATTATTTTCTAAAGATGGTAGAAGAAATAAATATTCCCAATTTGAAAGCTGCAGTGGAATAGATAAGAACAGTGGTTGGTTTGTACTGACTTTTAGAGAATTAAAATTATACACCATGAAACCCCACACTTAACCCTGTAATTAAATATGCATTTCTTTATTCAGAAAATGATTATTTTATTTCAAAAAGAGGAGAAGAAGGAGCAGCTAACTAACCATATTTCACAGAATCTAGTAAAATTCTCCCTGGTTCCAGTTATGTAAATCTACCTTAAAATCTTATATGATTAGTTTTTCTATTTAAAAAAGTTAAAACATAAACTACAGGAAACTTGTTTTTTAAAAAATAATGAGGATATCAAATTCTCAATAATGATGATAATAGTTTAAAAATGCCTAAATTGGAGACTGGAAAAAAATAAGAAAATAAAACAACTTTTTTTGAAGAGAATGAATTCTTGAATTAAAAATCCACATACAACAGAATGGGTTGCACACAAAGATTTTAACAAATCTAATTAAGGTAAACAGCACCCTACACCCTTAACTCTGATGGCTAGAGAGCATCCATTTACTCTAGGTAACATATCACAGACTGTCTTATGAAATCATACCACCAACACAGTTCTTTAACCAAGTCTCTTTTTGGAACTGCTTGCAATCCTTCTGCAAATCCTTTCATTTCCCCATGAATTTATGGCCCCTGACTTTATTCTGTGGGTGGCTAGGATCATCTGGGCTGTTGGCCTTCCTTCCCCTAAATGATGGCACCCAAATAAGCAATGGTACCTCAGTGTCCAAGGCAAAATCTGTCTACAATGAGGGAGCTGCTCCACATGTCTACTCATTATTCACACTCATTTAAGGCCCAGAGAAGGTGGTAAAACCAGGCTTTATCATGTCAATCTCAGAGAAAAAGTCTTGTGACTGTTTCATTGTTTCATTAGGTTGACCTTCGTATGTCAGGCCCATTCCTTTGCTTCTTTCCCAGGGTACAAGACCTATCACCACCAGCTGCCTCTTTTCTAAGGAAGAGTTATTTTTTGGAGAGGAGGGGGCATAGAAAAATTGGAATTAAAATTGTTGTTACGTTGCTAATCTAAAGATTTTCGTTCCCCTACAAGAGCTTGTGCAAACCCCAAGTGGATGTATTAAATAAAATGCCAGGACTTCCAGCCAAGATGGAGGCATAGATGGAAATACTGTACCTCCTCTCACAACCAAGATTAAGGACAACAAATATTTACAAACAATAACACAACCAGAACACAGAAAATTGAACTACGGAAGTCTGACAACCATTCAACCAGACCGGTAAGAGGGGCAGAGTCAGCAGCTGGCGGAGAGGGAATGCAGCAGGAAAACTCAGTGGCTGCCAGAGCCTGGAGCACCCAGGAGCATAGGTGGTGTGGAGCTTGCAAACCCCAGGGGTGGGGAGTAGATGAGCAGAGCACTTAGGGCACGCAGGGCAGTCAGCGACCAAGGACACACATTCACATGCAGATACACTAGATAAGAGCGGGCAGTGAGAGGGATCACACAGCCCAGGGCTCCAGTGACGGAAAATAAAGCCTAAAAACACCAATTGAAAAGGTGCCAGGAGAGACTCCCAGCCTCACAGGAGAGGTCGTTGGGGAGACTTGCAGGAGGATCCTGGAGCCTGCATAGGCCCACCTTGTACAGGGTGCATCCAGTGGGGGAGGGGGCAAAAAGGAATTTGGAATGGGGTCCAGAACTCAAGGTGTCCAGGAAATATTAAGACATCCTCAACCCTTCCCCCACAGGTATGAGTTGGGGGAAGGGGACAAATGGAGCAGGGCCTTTGAGAGCTGTTTTGCATAGCAACAGCTTTGCAGCTAGCCTCTGGCATGGTCATTTGACATATCTATAGCCTTTAACTAGTTGCATAGATATGTTAAATAGCTGTGTCCACGCTTTGTGCCAGGGAGAAGGGAATGACTTCCACCCAAGATGTAACTGGGAGGCAACTCCCCCTGATTATAGCACCTGCGTGAGAGCTGGAAGAAGATTGGCTCCAGGATATTGATCCAGATCTGCCCAGACTCACAATGACAGCCCAGTAAACTTGGGATAATACAGGGATGCTGGCAGGTGTAACTGATTGTAGGAGGAGTCAGAAATGGGGCTTCAAAGAAAGACTGGCGGACATTAAAACCAGGTCGCGGCAGCCACTGAGGAGAGGGGAACCACGCAGACTTGGAAGAGCACAGATCCCCTTGCAACTTTGCAAGGGGCGGACCATGGGGTCTTAGCAAGGGTGCAGATCCCCTCGCAGCTTTGCAAAGAGCCGATCCACGAGGCTTGGCGAGACTACAGACCTCCGCACCTCTGGTGGAGGAAAGAAGAGGCTTTGCCTGGACGGTAATATGGCTGACGGTGCCAGCAACCTGGGAACATGGACATGTGCTGCTTTTCTTGACTTACCATAGCCCGGATAAGGGCAGGGGGAGAAGGAAGCACTGTGGGCATCAGTAGTTTTCCTAAAGGACTTTGCTAGTTTAATGGGGACATTGGATCACTACTTTAAGTCTGTGTAGCCTTAAATAAACCTTTCTTTTTCTTTTCACAAATCTCTGGCATTGAGAGATATCTTTTCGATCTGGCGGCGGACAGACAGCTCAGTAGATGGTCCAGATGGTATTAGTATACCATCCTCCACAGTCTGAGCCCCTGTGTGTGTGTGTAACTGTTCTGTAACAGTTTTTGGCATCCCTGGGTGGGCCAAATATTGCCCCCTCCTTGGACCTCTGTTCTGTAACACGCCCACCTGGGAACCAGAGCCAGGGGGGCCAAGTTTGCTTGTGGGAGTCAACAGAGGGGATGCAAATCCTAGAGAGCGTGGAACAGGCACTGTTGTTCCCTCTCTGACCCCGCCTTCACAGACAGTGTCACAACCCTGCGACTGGGTTGACCCGCCCTGGCGAACTCCTAAGGCTCTGCCCCTCATACGTAACAGGTGCCATGTGACCAAAAATGACTCAAACAGAAGAAAAGCTCAGAGCCCCAGAGCCAATGCTTTTAAGTGACCAAGAGATAGCCAACCTATCAGATGCACAGTTCAAAGCACTGGTGATCAGGATGCTCACAGAATTGGTTGATTTTGGTCACAAATTAGATGAATAAATGAAGGTGTTGATAAGTGAAATGAAGAAAAATGCACAGGGAACCAATAGTGATGGAAAGAAAACTGGGACTCAATCAATGGAGTGGACCAGAAGGAAGAAAGAAACAACCAAACAGAAAAGAATGGAAAAACAAGAATTCAAAAAAAATGAGGACAGGCTTAGGAACCTCTAGGAAATCTTTAAACATTCCAAGATTCAAATTATGGGAGTACCAGAAGGGGAAGAGGAAGAGCAACATGTGGAAAACTTATTTGAACAAATAATAAAGGAGAACTTCCCCAAGCTGGCAAAGGAGATAGACTTCCAGGAAGTCCAGGAAGCTCAGAGAGTCCCAAAGAAGGTGGATCCAAGGGGGAACACACCAAGGCACATCATAATTACATTACCCAAGATTAAAATGAAGGAGAGAATTCTAGAAGCAGCAAGAGATAAGGGGACAGTTACCTACAAAGGAGTTCCCATCAGACTATCAGCTGATTTCTCAAAAGAGACCTTACAGGCAAGAAGGGGCTGGAAAGAAGTATTCCAAATCATGAAATGCAAGGACCTGCATTCAAGATTGTTCTATACAGCAAAGCTTTCATTTAGAATAGAAGGGCAGATAAAATGCTTCTCAGATAAGATCAAGTTCAAAGAGTTCATCATCACCAAGCCCTTACTATATGAAATGTTAAAGGGACTTATCTAAGAAAAAGAAGATAAAAAATATGAACAGTGAAAGGACAGCAAACTCACAGTTATTAACATCCACACCTAAAGCAAAAGCAGACTAAGCGGTCACCTAAAACAGGAGCAGAGCCACAGAAATGGAGATCACATGGAAGGTTAGCAACAGGGGAGTGGGAGGAGAGGGTGGGGAGAAGTTACAGAGAATAAGTAGCATAGAAGGTGGGGAGAAAATAGACAGAGAGAGGGCAAGAGTAGTATGGGAAATGTAGAGGATAAAGAACTTATGACACATGGACATGAAGTAAAGGGGGGGAATGTGGGTGGGAGGGGTGTGCAGGGTGGAGGGGAATGAAGGGGGGGAAATGGGATAACTGTAATGGCATAATCAATAAAATATATTTTAAAAAATGCTAAGTAATCTTCATTATACATCACAGACAAACTGGTTTCAGCACAGTATGGCACGTATTTGGAATGAGACTTTCTGCGCTGGGTTGTGGAGTTAGAAGCAAATCATTTGACTCATCTCCCTGCAACTCTTCGTTTAAAAGGAAGGATAATGGCCCTGGCCATTGTGATTCAGTTCGTTGGAGTGGCACCCCTTGCACCAAAATGTTGGAGGTACAATTACTGGTCAGGAATGTACTTACATTGTGGGTTCATCCTAGGTCAGGGTGCCTATAGGAGGCAACCAATTGATGTTTCTCTACACCTCAATGTTTTTCTCTCTCTCTCTCCTACCTTCTTTTTCTAAAAAATCAATAAAAACTTTTTTAAAAAAGAAGAGGGATAACAGCAAAATTTGGTGAATGAGTATTTGATGGGATTCCAGAGCTTCCAGTAAGGAAGAGCGTTTGTGTATGGGTGGTTGTGTGTGTGTGTCTGTGTTTTGCTGTTGCTTGAGTCCCTTCCCTGTTTACCTTCCAGGGTCTCCTGTGTGTGGTTGTACTGCCTGCATCCTCACTTGCTTTGAATGACTAGAAAAGCCAGTGAGAGGGAATATGCATTAACAACCCCCCTCAATGTTGTGCTGGGCATCAAACAAAGTGTACTGGGAAGGAGGGCCTGAGAGGAGGGACACTGTGGCAGGCAGAAATCATGAGAGAAAGAAGAAAGAAAGGGGAAAGGAGAGAAAAACATGCTGTTCATTTGGGGATGTAAGTGGGGATTGGGGTGCTTAAAAAGTAGATTTCAGGATGAGGATATTTGCCTGGAAATCTGGATAAAAAGAGATACCTCCAGTTACTCTTCTTTCTGATACCTTCACTCCCCCCTGTTACCTCCCTGTTTTGTTTTCTTGCTGGCTGCCAAATCCTCTGCCTTTACTGACCCCTCCCATATACACCTTTTTTTGTGTGTGTGTGTGGGGAGGGGCTTACCTGCTCTTGGCTTTAGTCAAATCAATCAATTCATTATTTTTTGCTTCTTGCTTGGATACTGTGGTTCTTGGCCTGGTCCTGCATGGTAATAACTTACAATCACAGAGAATAAGTCACCTCCTACCACCTCCTGGAGAAGGTTATCAGAAGGAGGCTATTGAACAAAGAGGATATAGATTGATATCAAAGCACTATTTAGTCTCATTGCTTTGATTGTTTTAGCCATGATATCTAATTTATTTTGATATGCTAAACAACATTAAAAATGCATGAGATTTTTATATTAATTAAAAAGGGGAAATGAGTTTAAAGTAAATTAATAACACTGATGTATAGATTCTGGGAAAATCAGTCAACCTCTTCAGGGAAGGAAAACCTGGACCAATTCTGGTGAAAATGGAATCTTTAAGCACTTCATAATGGAGAAAACTGGTTTTCTGTGCAGCTTTGCCCAAGTATCAAGGAGAATCATTAAATTTTATGTCAATAACATTCCATTTGTTACTATGTATAATTTGTTGAGCAATAAAGATGGAAAATCTTTGTGGTGTAATTGCACTATTCTATGAATGGGCTTTATGCACACTTTTTGCACACTATCCTTATTGTAGTTAATCTTACAGAATTTTTAAATTGTGTGAGATTGTCTCCTTATGTTGAAATTCAAAATGTTTACTACTGAGAGATATAATAATTAAAAACACATTTAGGATTAAAAATCTGGTCATATGAAAAAAACACTTCTCAATAATGTAATGGGTTTTGAAAGACAGAGTTGACTGTGTTGGAGTTTTAAGTTTTGCAAGGTGAAGATGAGATTTGTTATCTTCCCATGGAAATGGAAACACACATTATGTCATCAGTTTGAATACCCACCCCATGCTGGGACTTTGATAAATGTAATTTTAAAAAGAGAAGTGCGTCCTTGACTGGAGGGAAGAAAGCACAGCAGACTGGGCAGTCAGAATAGGAGCAGCTACAGGCCAGTGTGACAAAGGCTAGCTGATGTGCACTTGGAATAAGCAGGTGGGAAATACACACAACAACAAGCTCTCCACCTCCCTGCACCCTAGGCAGAGGAACAGGCCAGAGTGGGTGAGTGTGGAGGTGGTTGGATGCACGAAGGCTAACTGGCCTCCACTCTTATTCTGTAGTTGGCTTTGCACCATGAAGGCAGCCTGTTTTATTTGTATATGAGGAAGTACAAAGGCAAGGGAGTTCCTTATATACATATTTCTGTTATTTAACCTATTTAATGGTTTGTTATAATGTCATAGGTCATATTACATTTTGTAAAAATCCAATGAGATTCAAATAAAAATCAATCCAGACCTATTGTGTAGGTATACAAATCAGCCAATGTGTAAGCCAAGGCTAACTGTGAAAGAGATGTCACAGGCAGTCCTTGATTAATTGCCAAATTGCGGCCCTTCATGTATTGGGTCACTCTGAGTGATGAAAAGATGTCTAGGTACAGATTCTGCTTTCAAAAGCCCATACTGTAGTGAGACCTAAATACACAAAAAATGAAGTGATACCTAAATACACAAAAAATGATTATAAAAATTACACTAAATAGGGGGGAAGGTAGAATGAGTAGGCAGAGCCCAGAGAATTTTTAGGGCAGTGAAACTACTCTGTATGATGCTCTAAGGGTGGATATGTGTTACTATACATTTGTCCAAACCCATAGAGCACAACACCAAGAGTGAACCCTAATAAAAACTATGGTTTTGGGTGATGATGATGTGTCACTGTAGGCTCACTGATTGTAGTAAATGTACCACTCTGATGGGGGATATTCATAATGGGAGAAACTGTGTGTGTGCAGGAGCAGAGAGTTTGTAGGAAATCCTGTACCTTTTGCTTAGCTTCTCTGTGAACTTAGAATTTCTCTAAAAAATACTATAGATAGATAGATGGATGGATAGATACATAGATAGATAGAGAGCTTAAGCGACATTTTGAAAGTATAATCTAGACAGTCACTGTTTTAGGAACATCTAACAAATCGTCTGTGTTTGTAAACCCATCCTCTTATTGTACAAACCATTATCTTACTCCAGAACACCTGGAGAGCCTAACATGCCCCACGGTGACCCCTAGAACCTCCATGATGAAGTCCTGGGGTCCTAGAAGAAGCCTTTCAAGTCACGGAAGGTCCTTCCTTCTTCTGTCAGGGATAGTGTGTTTCCGTGGTCCTAAATTAAAACTCAAAGAATATGTTCATACAGAAGCAACATAAAAATAGGTAGACAGGTGAACAGTGAGGCTAATACAGTGTTGATTTGGGGTTAGATTATAATTTGTGCTAAATAAATATTTAGGGGACTGACTGAGTATAACCTTCATTTGCGGACCTTTTATTGTACAACATTTATTGTAAAATGTTTTCCAAGTACCATTTACATGGTATTCTTTATAAATGTACTTTTTAGAAATCAGCCAATGTGTAAGCCAAGTCTGGCTGTGAAAGAGATGTCACACAGACAGTCCTTGATTAATTGTCAAATTAACTGATAAAATTTCTGCTTGGAGGCAGTAATATTCTATGTGCACTCAGAATGGTCAGGGAGGATTGGGCTCAGAGATTTTGGAGCTCAAATGATTTTGAGATGTCAGATTTTCCACCTCTTTATTATATAAGCAGGTGGAGTGTTTCATAGCAATCAAGACCCGAAGGAGAAAGGATTTGCAGAAATCAGTAGCCAATGAATTTAAGAGAAGAAAGCTCCCATC
Source organism: Carollia perspicillata (assembly GCA_004027735.1). Lineage (NCBI taxonomy): Eukaryota > Metazoa > Chordata > Mammalia > Chiroptera > Phyllostomidae > Carollia > Carollia perspicillata. The sequence continues at coordinate 20,324 of PVKM010007496.1, read as the reverse complement.
TAGGCCAGGGCACTTTCAATTCTACCTTATCTTTTCCTTTAAAATCACATCCAGTCAAGGAAGGCAAAACTCAAACAGTAACAATTAAGAACCAGTAACAATTACACCTCTAATTTTGGAGAATTGGGACCTGGATACAAAATTTTATGTTGAAAATTTTTATATTATAGGCTTTCCTTAAGCAAATAGATAGTGTATTTCCTAACACCGATTTTATCAAATATGAAATAGCTAGCATAATTAATTAGCCTAAAGCCTTTGAACCAGATTCCCTCTGGCTGATACATTACCAGCTGGTTATGAACCAGAGATTCAGAGCCATCACCACTTCTTTCTTTCCCTGTCTTTCCTGGACTCCTAGTGGCTTACAGTGAACAGGCGACTTGTCTGTTTTCTGGTTCATAACAGCAGTTTCCACTGAATGGTTCCCCGTCAAGGAGAACAGACACCCTCTGTTTCTTATCTGGTGGCACTCTCCTCACCCCCGCATCCCCACCTCTTTGCAAGTTTACTCATCTTATCTATTCAAAGGACAAAAAAGTGCTCTGGCAAAGATACCAGTGGACTTGCACTTCATTCTTTCACATCACAGGACTCCATCGGAAGGATTCTGTTGGAAGAGGTGCTTCTTATCTTGTTTTACTTTGAAACGCTTTCAAAGGAGAGTTCTGACCCAGGCAGCAGCAATGGAGATGTCAGATAAGCTCTGCTTCATGGAACAGAGTTCTGAGTTATGTGAGGAGATCAGGCGCAGGCAGTGCTTCTTAGCTGGTCTCCATACTAACGACTTTTTCTTGCCTGGTCTATTTTTTAAAAAATTGACGGCACAATCAGTTTCATCATTTTGAGACTTTAGAGTTTTGAGGTAAAATTCCTGGTCAGAAGCTTTGACTTTCCTTCTTCAATCAGGGCTCTTTTACTAAGATTTGTGTCTTTTTATAAAACTCCTTTGAAACATTGGTTGATCTAAAAGGCTGTAACTAGGGTGCCCATGCACAGCATTTCATAAACCAAGGTATTTTATAATTGTGTGCCAGTGCTGAGTAAATAAAGTATTATCCTGGAAACGATACTTCCATGTGTTTTCCTAAAGATTAAAGGGTACATATATGGAGAATAAATTTTAAAGTGAAAATACTTAAATGATAAACTCCAAAAATATTTCAGCATTGTCATACTTAGCTATTTTATAGAATGGGTAAGGGACAGACTGGGAGAAAAAGTTATTTAATAGCCATCTGTAATATATTGTGTTTTCAGGTTATATTACAAGTTATCAATGCTGTTATATCTTGGAAATGCAGTTTGTCTTGTAAACAGTTAAGGATGATACTTTAAAGTCAAATTTATTAGCTTTTCTTTTGTTTTTGTTTTTCACAAACAAAAATTAGGGGTTTTATCTTGAGTTCTTACCACAGATAAGTTTTCCAGAAGAAAACTATTTCTAGAAAATGGCCAATTTACTGTGTTCCTATTTGCACCTAAAGGCAAAAAAGAGGTGCTAGCATGACTAAATCTTGTTACCTGATAATTGGAAGTAGATGCATTTAAGCAGGAAAGGGAGAAAGGGATTCATTCTGGTGCTCTCTGTCCCCTGGATTCACCCACTGAATTTGTTAGTGTGTTGGATTCTGTCTTTGAGTTTAAGCACCCAGCTTGAGATGTGTGCAGGTGAGTGCCAGCTGGGAAGAGCTTATTTTTCAGAGTACTGGGTTGGTGTTGCTTATAGTGCAGCTTGTGGAGGTATCAGAGCGTTGACAAAAGAAGATTGCTCATGCACTACAGCAGCTCCAATTAGCTCAGCTTTCTCTGGTGTCATAGCTAGCAGTCCAGCCTGGACACAGATATGATTGTTTACACTTCTTTCTCATGAAAAAAGAAATTGAGACTACCAGCCTCTTCTAGACAGTAAGATGAGGAAAGCAACAAAGTCTAATTCTCACTGTGATTTTAAATTGTTTTTGCTTGGCTTAGAAATTTTACAGCATGTTCACAAAAGTCACTAAATGGAAGAAAGAGAGGCCATACTAAATCGGTCTGCATAGAACATCCTAGCAATTGTACCCTGGAAATCCCTTGCTTAAGTAGAATTTGGAAGTATTGTTTTTGCTGCTTTTGCAATATTAAAATGATAAATGGCAAACAGGCTAGAGAAGTTTTGAAGTTCTGGGTCAGGTGTGTCACAGTTGTACCTGCAGCTTAAAATTCATCATAGTAAAAATATGGATTGAGTAGAAATTAATTCATAAAGGAATTAGAAAGCCTGACATGTTTTTACAAGTTGTTTCAAATTGATTGGTTAATCCTCACAATATCTGGAGTGAGGGATCACAGAGAGTAGCCTATGGAGGCTGCAACTAAACTGGGATTAGAACTCAGCCAGAGTAAATAGTCCGTTAAACCTGAGAAAGCAGGCAGGGAATTTCTTATTTTGTACTTGGTTGATAAATTGCAAGTGATGCTTTGTTTAGGGGAGGATGAATTTTAAGTATGTTAAACACAATTAAGTGAATCTTTGAGCTTTTGCATTCTGAGCAAGATACAGCTGAGACTTTGTTTCATGATACTATTCAAATGAGAACATCCTCCACTTTTTTTTATTTACTTATCTTCTATAATTGTTTAAGGATGAAATAAAATTCTATCTCCTTTATAAAGCCTTTTCAACTTATAAAAAAGCTATGGTTTTCTTTAAAATATTTTATTTCTCATCTTCACAACAACTCTGTGAACATTTAAAAGATAAAAGCAGCTGTGACTCGGGCTGGTGTAGCTCAGTGGACTGAGCGCAGGCTGTGAACCAAAGGGTCACCAGTCAGGGCGCATGCCAGGGTTGTGCGCCAGGTCAGTGAGGCTCATGTGAGAGGCAACCACACATTACTAGTTCTCTTCCTCTTTTTCTCCTTCCCTTCCCCTCTCTCCAAAATAAATAAATAAAATCTTTTTTAAAAAAGCAGCTGGGGTTTAGACCACTGTTTTACTAATGAAAGTCAGAATCAAAATTTAAGCTCATGAAGGCTCTGAGCTGATGCACATTTCTTCTGTGAAAACTAAGTCCCCCCTCTTAAACTGGGAGTTGATCTATCATTTAATTTTATCCTTATTCTTTATTACTTAAATATTTTTGTTACTCTTATAACTTATTAATTATAAGCAACCATGGCAATATTTCTAATGAAAACTTCCTAGTTGTTCACACAGTTTGCAAAATATTGGTGATATGACTTTAATATTTCTTTTAAAAATGTAGGTTGAGGAGGGGCTTGTGTGCTGGATCAACTCTTTTCTTACCATAACTGATATGACCCATGTGTGGTGTGAAGTGGAGAAGCTGCCTCAATGCATGGTCTTGTTCTGAATTTTTTCAGTGTTTTTGGAATCTTTACTCCAGGTCTGTGAATAATCCTTGAGGAGCTACATTAGCTTGTATGGAGTCTGCTATGGGGAAAAAAAGTTTATTCAGTACATAAATGATTGAATGCAAAGATAATCTTTATACAGGGAGACTGCAGTCATTCATGACAGAAAATTATTTTCTTTATGTAACTGGTCAGCTTGCATCATGATAATACCATTTCATCTCCTTATAGAGAAATATCTGGATAAGTAAGGTCTAATAGAAGCCAGTGTATAATATTGCTCTTCCAAGATTTCTGTGTTACTCATGAATGTGTTAATGGTCATCTTCCTTATTTTTTAACAGAAGTTACTATGTTTGTCTTAAGGGAATTTTCTTTCTCTGTAGAGATGCTATTTTGGTAGATATCTCCTGTATAAATGTCAAAATCTGCTTAGTAAGAAAGCATCAGTGAAGTATTTCATCTTGAAAACTCTAGATGATCTCAAAGAATGTAGCTAATAATACAACCAAAGTCAACACAAAGTTGACTCCTACCAAGCCTAAGGCAAAAGCTGTTATGAATCATTTGGCATTCATGTGCTGAGGTAGGATAGAGGAGATAAGTAAAGAAGGATTGCTACATTGTGACATTTGCTGCATGTGGTAGAGAGGAAAGACTTTGGACATAACAACAGTTGTTCAGCATAAAGAGCTCATGTGCTTCAGTAACATCTAGGATATATTTGTAAAAGAGTGAAGAGAAAATTATGCTCAAATAATGTCACGAATAGTTACCTTCATATATTCTGTATCACGTATAAGCAAAGACACAGGAAATGGCTCACCACTTGCATGAAATTGTGGAACATTCGAGTGAGAAAAGACTTTAGAAATCCTTTAGGTCAACTCATTTTTGTTTGGGATTATCTATTCTTGCTGTCTGCATAAAAATCCTATAAGACTTTATAGTTTTTATATGATTTTGATACAAAATGAACCAAATAGCCTTTATTCAGAGCATGGGTTTATTCACTCATTCATTTATTCATCCAAAAAACAGACGTTGAGTGACAGTTTCTGTATCACTAGTTTCTGGAGACAAAAAGATTAACAAGTCAAGGGCTTTGTCTGTGGGGAAAAAAGTCTAGCATTGATATCCCATGTAAACATTTAATTCTGATACCATGTAATACTTGCTAAAAAATAAGTATTTATGAAATGCTATGGAAATGCAGAGAAGGAAATTGTTTTACTTGATATAGTTGGGGGAAATATTTTAGAAGAGGTGGCATTAGAAATAGGGCTTAAAAAATAAATGAATGTTCTTCATTTGGAGAAAGGATAGAAAAATGGGACAGTATTTTACATGAGAGAAAGAGATAAAAATACACTGTGAGTAATGAATTATTCCATACTGTTTGCTAAGTGGAAAGATAGAAATGACATTTCCCATTAACTTAATGCTTTACTGATCATACCTGTTGCAAGTATTTTAGTGTGTAAGTACACTCCATTTTCCATTTCTTCTTTTCAGTTTTGATTAGGAAGCAGTACTCATTTCCAGAGTCATGAGGTATATTCTGTAAACAGCCACAGGCATCCTTCACAATAACCATAGTTTACTTGAATCAGGTAAACAGTATCCAAGTCCTGACACATCATCAACAACAAAGGCATCTGGCAATAATCACACTCTACAAACCATAGTGTTTTTGTTATTTATTTTTTTAAAGAATAAAAATAAAAAATGAAACATTTCCTCAAAAGATACTCTTGATATAGAGCATGTTGTACTTCCCATCCTTTCTTTATAACCCATTAGAAACCACATATTTAGTTTGGGCTTGTACTTTGATTTTCACAAATCCTACTGAGTTCCACTGTTTCATTTGACATTAAACTTTAGAGTTTAGGTTGATGGTAAAATCAACAAATTTTTAAAATGTACTTTAGCCAAATGTAGACAGCATATCATAAAGCTTAAAAAGTTTTAACTGCTCAACCATGACAGTTGGGAAAAATATGATGACAAGTAGCAAATTTTAAAACAGAAGAATACAGTTCCATAACACATCTGTAAGACACTGGTATACTTGGGAGTCATTTGTGTCTTATTTTTGTGTTTGTATTTTTACTAAGAAAATATACATGACAAAGTACCTGCAAAAATAGTAACTTAGAACAATAATTAAAACCTTTTCTACATCAAACTTTCCTTAATCTAACCGAGCCATCCATACCAATTAGACCCAATTCTCTTGCTGTAGGACTTTCACAAAGGTCAAAGCTCTGCCTGACAACACTTTTTATTTAAATAAAGACCCATATTTAAATAAAGACCCATAAAGACCCATATTTAAATAAAGACCCATTAAATAAAGACCCATAATAAAGAAAGATACTTCTGTATCTTTCCTCCCAACTTTCAAAAATTCCAAGGAGTCCCATCTTCTTTTCATGTTTTGGTCTTTTGGTTCCTGAAGAAAATCACCATGCGCCCAGTTTGGGAAATAAAGTAGGGAAATAAATAAGGTAGGTGGTCAACTTTCAACAGAAATTTTAAAATATTAGGAGACATGTAGACACTATGCTACACACAAAGACCCATGATTAAAATATTTCTCACCAAAACAGTTTTTACATTTAGAAGATCTGTAAAATTACTTCAATTTTCCAGTTTGTTTTCTTCAAAGAGGGCTTTTATATCAGAGGATGTTTTCTTTTTGCTCTACCTTCTGTTGGTTGTTTACTTTTCTCTAATCCCTCTTTTTACTTTATTTTCTTGTGGAAACAATTGTATGTAATTCACATCTGTCTATTGGATATGTCAATCACACACTTCCTAAACCCACGGTTGGCCAGTCTCACTGTACATGAGAATGCACTCACAGCCTTCTTTGATGCTGTGCTTAATAAATGCTTGTTCACTTAATAAAGTGCCTCTGGTGTTTCCATCAATTTCCACTTTCCCAGTGTTCTAATAAAAGTGGAGCCTTTCTCTCTCTCTATCTGTTTACATCATATTGTTCTAATGGGCTGATGTCTTTTTGGTTAACTTTATATAGCAACTAGCAAGTACTAGGCACTGCCAGGATAAGAATTATTTTATTTTAATGCTACTGGTGCACTAGACTCACTTTACTTAATCTGAGCATAATGTTTTCCTTAAACCACACTTCAGGACAAACATTTATTAGCTACTTGCAATAAACTAGCCAACATTCTTTGGGTAAAAATTTTGGATAAGTATTTTTCCCCATTTATGGGTCTTCATTTGCTCTCTGGATTTTCACAGAAATATAACCATTTTAAATTCAGGTGGTGGTGTTTTTCCATCCAATACTTACTTCATTTAAAAACAGTGAATTATAAAAGAGGATTTGCCAAATCAGAATTCTCAGTTCCTCCCCTTGGAAACCTCATTTAAGGGAGGCTTGATGTTACACTTATGTTGTCTTAATGTAAAAGATTTTACCCCAAAGTATGCATTTAAACAAAAAGGTTAGAAAGTCTGAGAAATAGGCAGAAGAAGTATCATACTGAGAGGAATATCCCAAAACAGACCAGCAGTGAGCCTTTATTGATCTTTCTTTGATATTCTTTCTGAGAAGAGGAACTCTCACTTGCCTGTGATGTGTGGTGGGATGGTTACATATCCAGTCCTCTACTCATTATCATTTTGGCACCATGCTATTTTCTGAACAATTTGTTATTCACTATCACCTCTATTATTTTTTTTGTCACCACAGCTGCCTGAGTTTATTTCCTTACTGGCTTCTTAGTAATATACTTTTCCAAGTGTGTTACTTTTTATTCATCTAGGGTGGATTTCATCTTCTCCGAGTGGCTTGGTAAGATACCTCAAACTGGAGATGAACACATAAGAGCTTCAAATGAACAGAAGTGAGTTGCATTTCATTATTATCATATGCACCCTTTCTCCATCTTTTCCTAGCATTATTGTTTCTGTCCCATTGCTTCTGGAGTCCCTTTTTTTTTCCCTTAGTTGATCATTGTCGAGCAGCTCCACTTGTCTTCCAGTACAAGCTTTGGCTAGAACTCTTACTTCATATTTCCAATGTCACCTACCAATGGCATTATGATGTGAGAACCACATTAATGAACCTTGAGTAGTTGAGAAAGAGAATAGTTCAACAAATTAGCTCAAATTTCCTGAGACACAAGAAACACAAATCCTCTACAGGGAAACTTCAGGCAATACATGCCTTCGTCATAGGGAAGTTAAAAACAGCCGAGATACTTATCTTGGGGCAGTTCCACTGAAATTATCTCAAGCACTGCAGCTGGGCCTTGATCAGCAGACCCTGCAAATTTCCTTTTACTTAATTTCGAGCCACCATGGATTTAGACCTAGAAGACTGATGTGCTTAGACACTGGTGTTCCAGTGTGTTGGATGGAAGTATAATTTTAAGGTCTGACATCATAGTGACCATATTTTTGTGTCCTTTATTTATTTATTATTTTTGCTTTTTACACTTTATTCAATTTTTATTTTTTTAATTATTTTATTGTTCAATTACCATTGCCTGTGTTTACTCCCCACTATCCCCCCACCCCAGCCAAAACCTTCACCCTCCCTTGCTTCCACCCACCTTGGTTTTGTCCATGTGTCATTTAGAGTTGTTCCTGAAAACCCTTCCCTTCTTCCTCCCATGTGTCCTTTAGAATAGATAACTGATTATAAAGTACAGCTACATTAGAAAACAAAAGTGACATTACTTCCACTTTTTTGGGGGGTGGGTACATGACTTAAAAGAAAAGATGTAAATTTAGGTAATGCATAACAGAGTATGTCTCATTCTCTAGTAAATTCTCTGGCATGGTAACCTACTTGTAAGCAGGTGTGACACAGTACTGCTGAAACTCAGCTCTTGACAAAAATTTCTCAATTCTTGTCAGAGAATTGAGAAAAGAAGGCAATGACAAATAAATTGGCTTCTTTTTTAAAAAAAATAAACTAAGATTGGATTGATGAAGGCATTGCTGCTTCTCAAGTACTCCTGATCTGAATATAAATTGGCTTTAGTTCCTCTTTCTAGTGCTTAATGAACAAATAGACAATAAGTATTTCACTTTGCATTTTCAAACTTTCATGACTAAGATAAAATAATAGTGCACAAAGATCATTTGATTAAGTTATCAGTGGGACTAGGTATTTTGTAACCAGTTCGTGTTTCAAAACAGCCCTCACATAAACCCAGAAACGGAATTAGAGGGCTTGCTATCTGCTTTGTGACATGAAGAAGACTGGTTGGAATAGAAGCAATTTGTCTAATTAAAATGTTTCCTCGATAATTTTGTGTAAATACTTAATTCTTGTGTCTGAATTGTTCATTAGCACAGCATCTTTTGCACTCAGCTAGATTAATAAGAACACATTGTTAATGCTCCAACTCAATGACCAAAAGATAATTTTAACAAGAAGAAGGAAAATGTAAGGGATTAGAAAGGATGTAGCTATCCAGACTTTATTGACTTTATTCTAAAATCTTACACTTTTATAAACATACTTTTTTAATTAAAAGATTCACTTGTATTTTTGCAGATTTGGATATTGAGTTTTGAAATAGAGTAGCAACTAAGTACAGCAAATATTTTTAAGTATTATTGTTGTGTAAGGAAAATGATATTTTTCTTTAATGAGTGTATCTCACAAAGTCAGCAAAAGGTCATTTTATAAGGACATTAGAGCTTTTAAGGCCAAGGTATAGAAAAACCCAAAATATAAACTAATGGGAAAAATGATCAAAAAGGTTATTACTATGTTAAATAAAAGTCCCTTGGTAGAAATAGATAGATAGTAAAACAGGCAGGCACCAAATCTCATATTTTCCTCAAGCTGACTAATGTAAGTTTCTAACAACATATGTAATCCTCAGACATTAAGAATCTCCTAAAAGACTACTTCTCCAAGTATGAGCAGCACAAGGCACGTGGGTATGCCCCCGATGGGGCTTCTCAGTTGGGCTCTCCATGTGAAGGTGTAGGTGGTGATGTTGTTGTGTCGTGGATCACCATCTATGAGCAGAGTTCCCACTGGCCTTTGTGGATGTCTGTGTTTTCAGTTTCCTTCATTTCTCACTGTCTAAGTCTGGGTGGGCAAGATATAACCAAGCAGTTTGCTGTGATAAGGTTGCCCAATTCCAGTACGTGGTGAAATGTTGATTAAATGGATAAACATTTTTATTACGCATTTTATTATTCCTCATAGTAGAAAGAGTAAGAGTTGAAGGCTGAAAGGTAGGTTGTTGTAAAATTTTACTTTTTCTCCTGAATGACATTTAAGACCTTTGTTCTCAATAGTTCTAAGATATTTACTGCCCTGGAGTTTGTTACAAATTCATCTGTTAACATTCTTTTGAAATCTTCTAAAAAACCCAAAGGAATTTTCAGATCTTAGTTGAGGTTCTGCCAGGGTTGTGGTTAAAAAACAAACAAACAATCTAAAATTCAGCAACAAATCAGGTGACAATGAAAATTAAACTATTTACCCATCATTTATTTTTATTTATGCTTATCTACATCAAAAATGTTTGAGGTATATTAAATTTTAAAGCATATCTAAAATGTAGCAATTAAAATACAAAGATACAAAATTAAGTTAAAGTAATAAAAAAAGAAATCATACCTTAAAGATATTGAACAGCAAATTTATTTATTTTCTTTTTTACTTTTTAAAATTTGAAATTTATTTTTATTTTTTATTTCTCTCTCTTTTTTAAACTTTTTTTTATTGTTATTCAAGTGCAGTTGTTTTTATTTTCGCCCTTGCTACTCTCCCCACCCCACCCATCCCCACCTCCCACCCTCAATCCTAACTCCCTTTGGCTTTGTCCATGTGTCCTTTATACATTGAACAGCAAATTTAGCTTTGAGTTTCTAGACAGTAAGTTTTAAAAGAGGGTTAGATTGGATTAGATTAGTTTAGATTAGATTAGAATTGGTCCTCTTTAGATGAAAGGAAAAAAAAACATAATCAGGTAGTGAAACATTTTAAACTGATTTAATTCTACAAAAAATGTTTCATAGGTGGATTCCAACAAAAGTAGATAGTTTATATTCTGCAAGATCATTTTTGACCATGGTTATGCAGAATTTTCTTATCAGGTCAAATCCCATTATGATTCACCCTTAGAGCATCATAGTTCTCCCCTTCAAAGTACATAGCAGAGCTATAATTTCTATGTGATTATTACCTGTAACTTGTACTAAGTACATTTAATTTCAATGAGAGTAGAGGCCAAATCTACTCTTTTAAAAATATCTATCTATCTATCTATCTATCTATCTATCTATCATCTATCTATCATCTATCTATCTATCTATCTTTAGAGGGGAAGAGAAGGAGAGAAATATCAGTGTATGGTTGCCTCTCATGGGTCTCCTGCTGGGAACTGGCCTGCAACCCAGGCATGTGCCCTGACTGGGAATCGAACCGCCATCCTTTGGTTCGCAGGCCCGTGCTCAATCCACTGAGCTGCACCAGCCAGGGCCCAAATCTACTTTTATTCAACATTGTGTTGCAGACATAGGGTTAGCATAAGGAAACATTCAGTAGGGTTTTGTTGAATGAGTAAATTCTTTTTAATGAAAGCCTTTAATACCATCTCTTCAAACCCCAACAGATTACATTAAATTTCAACCTTTGCAGTGAATTTCCTCTAAGAGAGTGAAGATAATATAATCTACCTAGTTGTTTGGGTTTTGATGGCATTATTATTCAGGAGTATGGTTTACAACTCTTGAGGAATGGATAAATCAAATACCTATTAGATGAGCCTTCATATATTGAGTTCTCTGGTAAGTTTTGGCAAATGCTGGCTGCTAGGAATTCACAGTTACATTTTCTGAAAACAAAATACTTGAACTGTAACTCATGAAAGAAAAATTGATACCAATGTCCAAATGGAACAGAGCACGTTTTTTTCTGTAAGAATAAAGCCTGTATTGTATTCTTGCTTAAATGGAGAACTATGTCCCTTTCCTTGGAAGATGGCTTGGTACAGTGAAATGGGGAGGGGTCTTGGGGGCCAGTCAGACCTGATTTCCAGTCCCAGCCCTTATTTGTGAGACGTTGGGCAGAATCTCCTGCCTAAGACACGGGTTTGTTCATTGTAAAGTGGAGCAGCGATATGCTACTTCTCAGAATTGTTGCTAAGTGACAGTGAGTCAAAACCCTCTACCACATATCAGGGTAATACACATAAGTTTTTGAAAAATAAATGGCTTCTTGGAATCTATCTATTTAAGAAAGCCGAATAATGCCATTTAGTTTACCAAAGGTACACATAATGCCCTGGGTAAAATTCTGGAACCAAGATGGCTTTTGGGGTCAATAATATATTAATGACAGTTTTCCAGAAGTTTTCATGACACCATCACATATTAGAGCTACATCAATAGTTGCTGAATTAGGAATGAATAAATTAATCAATAGATTTGGATCTAAAATCTCTTTTAGTATGGCTAGAGTAAAACTATAGGGCCAATAAAAGGAGTTTGTTTTAGCTTTTATATTATTTTTCTTCACCTACGGGTTTACCCTTTTGAAATCTGAGTTTTTCAACACTCTTGAAGATTAAGGAATTTGCAAGTGTTTTAAAAAGCAAAATGCATCCCATATTCTTGCCATCATATAGCACATCTTAAAACAGCCTCTCTAAATGTCTGGGCTGAAGCAACACATCATGAGGTTTATTTGCCCACAAATTAAGTATTTAATGGAAAGAAAAATGTTATTTATTTTTACAGCATATTTTCTGGAAAATCTATTTCTGGAAGCTAGAAGGCATGGAATGAACTTGATGAATAAATGAATGAGTGCCTTCTTTAACTTCATTTATAACAAACCTTAATTTTACTATAGTGTAGATGTCCCTAAATATATTACTGCTTCAGTTACTAAAATTGGAATATTCAAAAAAAATTATGAGAACTCTATATTTCATTGAGAGGTAAACAATTCTCTTTCAAGGGGCGGGAAAGGGACAGGTTTGGATTTTAATAAGCTGCGCTCTTCCATCTGCTCCAACTATGAACTATATATACAATTTATCATTCTGACAGGATGCTGTCCAGTGAGAACCACTGCACAGGAACAGCGTCTGGAGTTGACTCTCTTCTGAAAAACTCATCCATTCTTTTGCCACTCAGTGTACGTAATTCATTTTGCAAGTTTGGAGAGTCAAGTGTGATACAGAAAAAAGGACAGGCACTCCTAATAGACCTCAGTAGCAGTGTGCTATTGTAAAAAGATAAAAAAATAATGCAATTATACTACCATATCAATTCTTAGATCTTTAAGCAATTACCCCAAGTATCTATAAGCTACTCAAACAAATGAAATAATTCAGGCTTAGAAAATTAAAGGTTTTGAATAAAAAGACATTTTAAAAAATGAGTTCTGTATCAGTTTCCAAATCAGTGGCAAAAAACATGGATTGATAAACATAGGAAGCTTAGGTTCTACTATCCATGAAAAAAAATGGTAGACCACAAGTAAACCTTTATTTTCTTTTTTAATTCTTTCATTTGTATTTTTAATGTTTATTTTGTTCCATAAAGGATTACTTGGAAAATGAAGACAAGCAGAAGGAAAAAGAAGAAAAAAATTCCATAGTCCTGCCACTCAAAGAGAAGTACTAAAGTATTGGTGTTTTTTTTCTAGCTCTTCTCACCCCCAGTTTTTTTTGCTATGGTAAAAATACACATAACATAACATTTACCATCCTAACCATTTTTGAGTGTACAGTTCAGTAGTTTTAAATACATTCATAATGTTGTGCAACCATCATCATCGTCCCTCCTATAGCTCTTTTCATCTTGTAAAACTAAAATTCCATATTGTTTAAACAATAACTCCCTCCTCACCCAGCCTCTGGCAAGCAACATTCTACTGTCTGTCTCTATGATTTTGATAACTCAAAGTCAAAATCAAGTACCTCGTAGAAGTGAAATAAGCCAGTCACAAAAGAAAAACCAAATACTGTGTCATTCTACAAGTAGGCTTTTTTTTTTAAGTCAATGACTTTGTATCTTAAAAAAAAAACAGGCCAGAGGAGGGAAACATCGGGTGGTTTGAGATTCTCCTGGGGACTTTGGAGTGGAGAAATCTAATATGCTGTGCTTTACACCTGCAATTGTTACCATTGACTTACTAATTGTGATAAAATATGAGGTACACCAAGTTACTATGTATTTTTTAATCTACTTGTTTAAATCTTTTAGGATATCATGAATACCCCTGCAGAAAACCGAGATAATCTGAATGGCTCTTTTATAGATAACTACAATGATTCTCGGGTTTATGGAACACTTTCCTTGTCAGTTTTGCAAGTATAGTCACCTCTGGACATGCTATATGTTTTTGTTTTTAAATCTAGTTTGTGAAGCTTAAAGGTGCAGGATAAAATGGTAGAATCTGATTGCTCAACCCTTCTGCTGCCCCCGAATACTGTGTCTGCATCCAGCAGCTTCCCCATTTGATGACCAGCCCAAACCCTGCTGGTTGACTGCTTTAAGGTGAGACCAGTGTGTTCATGGCTGCAGAGTGAGTCTCCTTGTTTTGTGAACATGACTTATGGACATTTCTGGCCAACAATGCCTTTTTGTGCTCTCTTTCAAATGGGATCTAGAGCCTCAGAATGAAAGGTAGTGTAGAGCAGTAGTCAGCAGCTCAGGTCCTGCAGCTGGTTGGGGATCTGAGTTTTAATCAGAGCTCTGCCTCTCTGGGTCTCAATTTCCTTATCCAAATGGTACCTGCCTTCTGGGGTTTTGGGAGGATTGATTGAATGCAGGAAAAGCTGTTGGAGTGTCCTAGGTGTGTAGCTAGGTGTGGAGTCTGGCATGGGCCTTGTACACCCCAGAGGAGGTTCACAGAGGGGAAACTGAGACCCAAAGAAGTGAAGTGGTTTGTTGGAGTCATGCTGGCCTAGTCAGAATGAGGACCCAGGGTTCCAGGGTTCCAGTTACTGACCTTAGTTCTCTCTACTCTCAGTACTTTTTATTATTTTTTATAATTTAAAACTTTAAACTCCTTAATTATTGTTTGACAACACAAACTAATTTTCAAGACAGATTTTTTAAAATTCCAGGACTTGTTTGTATTAGTAAGATTTTTATTTATTTTAAAGATAAAGGTTAGCAGATAAGTCACATTGTATATTTTATTTTGCAACTACAGGTTTATATTGTCATTAAAGTCATTATCAAATTTTTTTATACTCAGATCTAGAATCTTTTGAATTATTAAATGCTACATGATACCATAAGCACTGTCCCTGAGCTGTCTTAGTAGACATGTTGTGAAAGAAAACTTATTTATATCCATAGACCTAAGTGATAACACTTCATCATAAGCTTTTAAAATGCATTAACCACACCATATGACTTAAAAAGATGAGATAACAGGTATATTAAAGGAATAACAATTTTTGAAAGGAATATTTGTATTTTTTAGCTTTCAGCATCACACATTTTAATTTTTTGTCACAAAAGTAAGAAAAGGATTTTGACCAAATAGGTAAAACATATACTACTTGTGATATATACGATGTTTCACTAAAGTAAGCCTGAAACTAAGAGGTCTAACATGAAGGATTCATACTGAATATGACCTTTCAATAGCACACTCTTTAAGGGGTTTCAGTTACAGCTTTACTGTACTCATTCCAATATGTGTGTGATCTTTTTATTCATGTATACGAAATGTTGTTTTGTATTTTCCTGTTGCATCAAAACGAGTTAAATATCCAGTCGTCCCTTATGAATGATTATTTTATATTATCATACCTTCTTTTAGATGCTTTTACTATATTCTTCTATGGAATGGTAAGAATGTAGACTTAATCTCTTCTTTCTGGGCAACTGCAAGTTATCATGGAAACATGTCCACGTGCATTTGCTATGGATAAGTATATTTCTCCTCTCACACCCAGCCAGGATTAAAAAAAAAGTAATTACAATGAATCTACCCATTTCTAATAACCTCCTTCTACAATTCCTTTGCTGAATTATATCATTTCCTTTCACCAAGGAGAAAAACCAGCTGAATAAGTTGAGGCAGGTCAATGAACATTAACAAGCATTTCCCACAGGGGAGTGTGTGTTAGAGTTTGTACATAGAACCCAGACTGGTGGGAAATTGGAAATTAGATTTATGAGAAACTGATGCTGATTCTTAACTTTTCTCAATTTACAGTCTATTGTTTTCAGGGGAGTATCTGTTACTCACAAGCAAAGAAGAGAATACAGAGTAAGAGGCTCCAGGGAAGTGTGAAGTCTTAGATTGGCATGGTTTCAACATATATCCTAAAGTACAAGATTTATAAGCATATGGCTAAGGTTGAACTGTTTCAATTGTGGCATAGAGAAAGGTTGATAAGAGTTTGAAAAAGCTAAGAGGGGTAGCAAATAGGCAAAGGTTTCAGGACACTGGAGTTATAAGGAGACTAACAGCCCAGTCTGAGTGAAACAGCACCCCCACCCTCTTTTGGTGGTTTCTAGGTACCAGTGGGAAGGCCCATAACAGAGTTATTGTGTTTCTCTGAACCAGGGAAGGAAATCCAACACTCCCCTGCACTTACCCTCTGAACAAGCTTTATTTTATTCCGGGGGAAACAAACTGAAATTTCATCATAGGCAAGATGGCCATTTCTGATGCAGAAACATTGAGAATATCCTTAACAGAGTGTAACTCTTAATCAGGGTTGTTTATCCACACTGGGAGCCACTGCAGGTCACGCTGCTCATTTGGTGCCATTTGGTCTGCTCTGATGCCTTTCTGGACAGGAAGTCTTTGAGATTAAAGGTTGTATTTTTATGGGCTCATGCTTGCCTACTCCAAGCTATTAACTGATGATGAGAAATGTAATTAGAAGTCATTTTCAAGAAAGGATATTAACAATCATTTGTGTGTGTGTGTGAGGATGAAAAAATAGGAAGAAATAAAGGGGGAATAACTGAGGGAAGAAGTACTAAGTAGAAACCAGAAAAGTCACTGGAATATTGAAAATAAAAGTATTTTTGTGTTGAAGTAGAATTTTGTTGTTTGAAATAAGTATTGTATATATGATTAAAACAACATTGATAAAGACCTTAGAATATTAGGATATTAACAGATAGTCCAAATAAAAGATTCCATCTGACTTCCTGCAGCTGCCCATCTCAAAGGATTTTTTTTTACCTAAATATTATCTTGGCAAATGGAAACAAGTAAATATTTGAAGAAAGTAAAACTGCATGTGAGTGCAGGAGAGAGAGAGGCCATTTGCTATTCTTCAGCCTGCCTTGGTGTCATGGCTACATCTACAATTGTTTAAAAGGAAAATATTTTGAAAATCTAGTTTCTTCATACAAACCTGGTAGGTCTGTATTTCATGCACAGACCCCTTGGGTTTGTATTTTTACACATGACATCTGCCAAGGAAAGGTAATGTGGTTCCATTGATGATTAAATTATACCTGAAAAAAATGCTTTAGCTTCTCAGAATGCACAATTGTTAATACCACAGAAAATTAATATTTCTTTTCCATGCATATTAGCTTTGATGATGGTTTTAAAACTCATGACTTTTAATGCAAGGTTTAGATGATTCAAATTTCTGGAATTTTGTATATGTGTGTACATGTGCATGTTGGGGCATTCACTTAAATGTAAAAATGAAATGCTATTACCATTGTACATGAAGAAAGTTTTAAAAGATTTCATTCTTTCTAGTTCTCTATTTGACTTCAATGAGACCAATATGCACCTAGTAAATTTTCTTCAAGGGAGTCACAAAAGTATTAAAATAATTTTTAACATGAAAAACAATTTAACTAAGTAATTTATTAACAGTAAGCCACTGCTTATTAATATATCAGAGTAATTATGTACGTTAAAGATTACTTGAAATTTAGAAAATTAGAAATTTGTCATTAATAGAAGAAATCATTTTTAAAACAAATAGAATAACCGGTTCATTTTTTGGAGGACATATACACTGGAAATTTAGAACATAATATTTGGTGTGTATTTAATTTAGAAAATATGAAAAATACAAAGAATAAAATAACAGTTATCCATAATCTCCTCTTCCACTAATAATTGCTGCTAACATTTTGGTTTGCTGATTTCAGCTCTTTTTCTGTGCTTATGTATATGTTTAAGTAGCTCTATACTGATCTACCAATGCTAGTATTTTTAAAAATGGGATTCTATTTTACGATTTGTTTTTACCTACTCTAATAAGAATATTTTCTGACTTCATTATTTCTTCACAACTCACATTATAATCTATTTATTTAATCCATCTCTTATTACTGGCCATTTAGTTTGGTTACCATTTTTTTTTAGTAGCAGTTAAGTTGAATGAAAAGTTGCCTTAATGCCAATCCTCCCAATGTAGCTGCATTTGAAAGATAGTTAGGTTTTGAGGGCAACGCATTTATAACCTTTCCTTGGAGTAAACTTCTTCATGCTCTTCTCCCAACATTGCTACCTGGAGCTCTCCTTTATTGATTTCCCCATTGAAAACTCTCTTATTATACTTTTCTATTAGCTATCATGAAACTGCCAAATTTACTTTGGATTTTAACTGTAAAAAATTCTCAACAGTTGTCTTGGAGTTTCCACTCAGATCATGTGGGTGTTTCAGGCCCTGGATGTTATTTTCACCTATTTTAGGTGCACGGCTTCAATACTTCAACACTAAAATAGAGTGTCCTTGTGCAGATTTCCTCAGGCACCCTGCATGCAGCTTCCTTCTAGTTGGTCAAAGCCAATTTTGCACTTATCTGACAGGGCTAAGAATGCTTGCTTTCCTGTTATTTTCCTCCTTTTTGTCTTTATATAGATAGTATTTTATAAACAAAAGGTGGATATTTTACACTAATGATTGAGAAGTCTGGATAGTTGGGAATAGGATTTGCCTTCATGTGAAAGTGTGATGAGCACCGTACTTGTTGCCTGGAAATGTGCACTGCAGGTGGACTTTCTCACTGGTGCTCAGGTAGATTCATTGATAGATGAACCTCTGTGATAATACTTTCAAGGAAAGGGAAGCTTCTCATAGTTCATGCACATCATCGATAGAATGTGAATTAAGGTCCACAGTGAGCTAAAAATCCAGTGTTATTTGGAGCTTCTTTCAGAAAAGTTCTTGTTATGTTCTCTGTATCGACTAAGACTAACACAGAAGCAATCATGGAGAAATCATTCTCCTTATGTATACTTCCTATTTTTTACATCACCTGTTTTTTTTTGGTTTTTTTTTGAGAAAGAGAAAATGAACAATCACTTGTTACTTAGTTGCTTCCCCACGTTTGGTTTTCTTCAAAGCCGAGCCCATTAGTGAACGAGTTACAGAGCCCAGGAAGAAAGCTAAGTGCCCAGCTTGGGGAGGTTCTGATGCCTATTCCTTATGTGAAATCTGTGACCACAATAAACAAGTTCTCACAGGTATCAATATGTGCATGTTCATAGTGCCAGGAAACTGGGAATCTACACCAAAGATCTGAGATTATTGTTGGGGCCACTGCAAAACAGGATAGAAAGGCCCAGTGATAAAAGACTTGTGGAATTTTGTTCACTTGAATGTAGTAAACTTAACAAAGGAAACTACAGTGATCACAGAGTGACAAAAACAACAACAACAACAACAAAAAAAAACATGCTAATTAAAATTTTAACACTCTCCCTAACAGCTTTGATTAACACTTAATAGTAAAGCTAGTTCATTTGTTTTTAAGGCCGGAGTTCTCACTGCATAAGAATCCCACAATAGGCTCTGTTGGCAGCTTGTGGACAAGTGCAAGGGTCATGGAGAAGCCCTGGAAGTCTATTGAAGAAGCAGCTGTTTGTGCCTCACTTCTGACCCGCAGGGGACTCAGGCTGGCTCTCCTCAAAGCCCTGTGCCTCTGCCCTCCAGGCCACTTGCTATTCACGGAATAGAAGCTAGGCATGTACTGGTTTCAAGGAGTTCAAGAACTAGAAGCTGCAATTACCTTTAGAAGCAGGAGTGAGATGGACTTTGAGTGGTGGCCAGCTTTCAGGACGGTGCTCCATCCAAGGGTGACATTTATTGCTGCTAATCCTTTTAGTTCTTCAGTATCAATTGATTGCTTTTACTTCCAGCTATTGTCAACACAGATGGTGCTGGGCTTGGAACCCTGCTTGTATTTACACAGTTAACTCTCATGCTAAGAAATCTAATTGTGAGTGCTAGCAAAAAAAAAAAAGTTACATCGTGTTTTATCTGCTTATTGTTAAAACTAATCAGGACATCTACACAGACTCAAAGAGGCTAATGTTCAATGAAATATATACTTACATGCATAGTATATCCACGCACACTGTATATGTATACAGTAGATACAGTGAAAAAGAAGTTTTAAAAGTTAGATTGCTTCTGTAATAAATTGCTCTCCTCTATATGTAGTACTTACATTTAAAAAATAAAAAGTGTGTCACCCTGGCTGGTGTGGCTAAGTGGACTGAGCACCAGATTGCAGACCAAAAGTTTTACTGCTTTGACTTCTGGTCAGGGCACATGCTTGGGCTTCAGGCCAGGTCCCCAGGTTGGGACATATGGGGGTAACCAATTGATGTTTCTTTCACAAATTGATATTTCTCTCCTTTTCTTTTCCCCTCCTTTCCCTTCCCTCTAAATAAATAAAATTTATTTCAAAACTACCTCAAAATGCAGGAATTATTATGATTCACATTAAAAACATAAAAATAAATAAAAAGTGAGCTTGATTGCATTAATCTGACAGAATATTAGAGCAGTGGTTATCAAACTTGTTCATATGACACTCACAGGACAGGTTTGTGAGGAGCACAGATGCCCTTGGGAAAGATTGGTCATGCCTGTGGGCCAGATGAGGGGTTGTGATCACACTAGGTGATGCCCAGACACTGGAACCCACACATTCCTTATTTTCCCCTTCTCTTGACTACATAGTGGAGTTGTTGTTTTTTTA
>PVKM010007495.1:0-41330 GCA_004027735.1 Carollia perspicillata | reverse complement strand
GGATTGACTGGAGGTCTCCACCACTCCCTCCTCGAGTTCGATTAATTCGCTTGAGCAGCTCACAGAACAGGAAATCCGTTTTACTAGATTACTGGCCTATTACAAGTGATACTCAAGGACACAAACACCAGCCACTGAATAGGTACATGCATCCGGAAGGGTCCTGAGCAGGGCAGTTTCTGTGCTCTGGAGTTTGGGGTGTGTCACCCTCCTGGCACACGGACGCTTCCTGTTCACCCACCTGGACGCTCTCTGAACGCAGCCCTTGCCGGGTTTTTGATGGAGGCCTCATTGCAGAGGCACAGCTGATTAAGTCACTGGGGCTTTCCAAAAGCCACCTCATTAACATAAACTCGGGTGTGCTTGAACAAAACACTTTATAGCTCTCAGGAAATTACAAAAACTTAAGAGCTCTGTGCCAGGAACAGGGATGAAGACCAAATGTATATTTGTTTTTATAAATTACTGATGGGGATCAGGACACGCTACCCTCAAACCAGGCATTTTGGCATAGTGGATCTCAGGGAGTTGGAGAGAACAACAGCAGGAAAGTCACTCTGCCCCCACCCACTTCTCCCTAAAACTGGTCAGAAAACCCTCAAGTGAGAAGGCCCTGCCACAATACAATCTACCTATATTCGGGTGGGGGTTTGCGGGGGTTGAGGGGAGAGCATCCTTTTGTCTGAAGACTAAAGGAGAAGAATGTGGACAGACAGGTCTTGCTAAGCGGCCTCCCCCACCCCTGCGTTTAATGCTGGGTTGACCAAAAAGTCCATTCAGTTTTGTCTGTAAAATAAAAGACACATTTTTCATTTTCACCCATAACTTTATTGATTTGGATGTTTTGAGTACGTCGCCTATCTCCCGCATAGTATAACATTGATTGTTCTCAATTAGTGTCTCGATTTGATCGCTATCAACTTTAACTGGTCTACCTGACCGTGGGGCATCATCCAGTGAGAAATCTCCAGCATGAAACTTTGCAAACCACTTTTGACACATTCGATCAGTCACCTCACCTTCTCCACACACTGCGCAAATCTTTTATTTTTTAAATTTCAGTTGGGTTTTACCTTTCTTGAAATAATAAAGCATAATATGCCAAAAGTTTTGCATATTTTCTTCCATCTTTAATATTAAAATGCCATACAAAAATTCACCAATTTTGATGTTTTTTTTTTAATGCATGCTGATATGACAGCTGTCACAGTACAATCTAACAAAATTGTTTCAAATGAAGTAAAAGACAACTAAGCACTACTAGAGAAAAAATCAAATGATCTTTTTGGGCAACCCAATACTTAGGTCAAATAACTTCCTCTGGTCTTCATTTCCTCATGAGGGCTCCAAATCCCATAAAGCTGATAATAAATCAGTTTGGTTATGCTTTTCTCCTGATATTCTCTTTGTCTGTTTAATTTTCAGACCCATTCAGGGGCCCTAAGAAGGTGGAGAAAAACTGTCTCCTCCCCAGCATCACAGCTTTGCAAAAACAACCTACAATAATAAAGAGTATGGGCTTCTCATTTAAGATTTCTTTTCAGGACATAAACTCATTTTGATTTTTTTTGGCATTGATTTTTAATGCCTATTTAATACAACTTAATGGAGTCTAAAGTTAGCAAACATCCTCTATTTGCATACTGGTTTTTGGTATAAAATACTATATTGGCAATATAAAGAATTGCATTCTACCACAAAATGCATCTTTGTAAAGTGAAGGTAAATGTAGGAATTAATTCCAGATTTGTGGTGGAGGGAAAGGTACGCTAATGTATCTTAACATTTTAAATATGGTAAAGAAGAAAATTGGCCTTATCACCAGCCAACAGGTTGCTCAATGACCTGGAGTCACTCCTCCTCCCCATCTTCCATTACAATCTTCGATTCGACACTAGGTCCAGTGAATTTCACCTCAAATATTCCTCTGGCCCAACCATCCTCTTCATCAGTGCTGATATTTCCTCCTTTCAGGCTCCTTTGCCTGGATGTCTATTTCTGAACATCTAACTTGATGATTCTGATCGACCAGGTGTGGGAGAAGGGAGAAGAAAACGTGTCCCAAGGTCAGAAGAAATCAGTCCTACAAATGACCTTCAAAATAATGATTGTCAGTCAAAAGAAGATATAAACAAGTTTATAAGAATTTGGACTATTCTTTGTGTAGAGCGCAACTTTCTGGTTTATCTGATTTATTTTCTTTGAGCTACTTTACAGCTCTATAAGTTGGAGATAAATAATAGCAATGTAAAATAATTCTTGCCTATAGACATGCAAATAAATTGTCTGGTGGCAGTTCAATCAACTCCCTGAAACACCTCCCTAGGGAAAATGCCAGTTTTATGTCCATTTGTAAGTTCATTTCAACCTTTCTTTTCTCCATACAGATCAGTGGTTCATTAATTCTACTTTGTGCTCGTTGTAATATTTTGTTTGGGGGCTTTCATTTAATTAGCGAGTTACATAAAATATTGTGTGTGTTCATTTTATATTGTATGAGTCCGGATTTTGCCTTTTGTTAAAAATGATCTTTTAGCAGATTCTATTCAGAAAGTTGTTAATATTCAAGGGCTCTAGGATGAGATGACACCAGCCAGTGAGTTCATCTGGCTCTTTCTTGTTCTATTTCTCAGGCTTCCAAAAAACAATAGAAAACAGGACAATAAGAGACAAAACAATAAGAGAAAACAGGACACCCAGATACAACCGTAGTCTAGTCTTCTGGCAAACTGGATTCCCCAGTGTAAACGAATAAGTGGTAACTCTGATAATAAACCAGCCTCTACAAGCATAGGCTGCACTCAAGGCCGGTGGACGCGGAGCACCACACAATTCCCTTTTCTGAAACTCTGAACCCGTGGACCAGATCTTGGAACATATGTTAGTGCCAGCCTGCCCCCTTTGGTGACAATTCTATGTCAGAGCTCTAACTTCGACATGGGGCGCGGGGGCAGATTCTAATGCTCTTGAAATGTTCTAAGTTTGTTTCTGAAAGGTCAAGGATGAAAAAGAGAAAGAACAAGGATACTATTTAACACTGGCACAGAAGAATGTTTCAAAGAATTTTTATGTGAAAGAAAGCATACCGATTAAAGAGGAATTGTCCACAAGCAAGGAAGAGCTAGGTGACACTAGAGGGTAATTTTTAAAGTGCATACATTTATCATGGGACCATAGCACCCATGAATCCCATTAAGGGTTAATCTAACTATGTACTAACAGTAAAGCGAGCTCCCACTGTTACTGTATTCGGTGTCTTCTAATGTAATGGTTTTACATTATCTTTGAGAAGCTAAGGTAATCTAAAGCAGTCCTCCTCTCTCCAAACCTCACATGCATTTTTAATAGAATTTATTATAACCCCACCTTTTGGAAAGCAAAAAGTACAATACAGAGTCGAGGTAGCCGCCAGTGCCAGTGGAGAAAATGGCATTCTAATGAGACTGAGTAGAAGTGAGTGAGGAGTTCCACACGCAGGGAGAGCTGGGTGGCGCTGAGGAAGGCTCTGGCTTGGTGGACACGTCGGCAGCCAAGCACATGGCAGACAGTAAGACCTAGAGTCGTCTTCCAAAGGGTGCCAGCCACTGCAGGGCACAAAAAGTATCTTTTCTTTGTACCCTTCTCGGTGTCTCAGCTGGGTTATAACAAAAGACAGATTAACAATGGAAAAGCATCCAAATCTATTGTATGGAAGTTTGGTGTGCCACGGGAGCCTGCGTAAGAGTGAGAAGACCCGAAGAAGCAATTAAACCTGTGTGTGTTTGTGCTAGCGTCGACTGAGAGTGGAAAGGAGTGAAATGTCATGGCAAAACGTGATACGACAAAAGGGTATGATGTAAGGGCGGTAAACTGGAGAAAATGTAACGAGGCCTGTTTGTTTAGAATCTTCTCAGTGTCTCTCCATCTTTAGAGATGAGGATGCTCCTTTCTTCTGGGTATTAGGGAGGGCACCTCTCCTATGAGGGTCTTTGGGACCCATTTCACAGGAAGGTCTGAGAATCTTTCTTGCACCTCTGGTCTCTCAAATTCCTTCAGCTGAAAATATTCAATAGGCCAACGTGTTATATTTCGGGGTAGCAAGGTTTGTTTGATCACAGCCCTCTGCATCCCATTGTCAAAGATGGCACAGCATTTATTTCCCAAATATTTGTTTTTCCATCTGTATGGGAGTTGCCTCCCTGCCCTAACCCCACCATACCTCCTTCTCCTTAGCTCTAGATGGCACATAAGCCTTAAATGCCAGATTTGTCCGCAGTCTCATAGTCTTATGAAACACTCGTATGCACGTATGTAATAAATTCAGTCAATTTCTCCCTTTAACCTATCTCGTTCATTTGCTTATTAGTCCAGCCAGAAGAATTTAGAAGGGCAGAAGAAAAATTACTTTGTCCAGCCCCACATGGGTGAGAGCAAAGTCTACAGAATGTTGGAAGTGGCAACTGGGAAACAGAGTAAATTAGCTATGAAGTCAGGGAGTTCCTGATGAGGCTAGCAGGTCCCGTTTTCTAGGGTATGAGAAGTTGGCTAGAGCTGAGTTGGAGGATTGTGATTGGTATTAGGTCTCCCTGACAATGAGGCATTTCCTGTAAGTGCAAACCGACTGACGTTTAGATTTGTTACGTGTTCTGGCCCATGGGGGCGGCATCCATTTTGTGGGTCCCAATACACAAATTAACTTCATCACTACCTAAGACGGTGTCCCACTGGTTCTTAATAAATGGTTTTCTTGTTATTGTCGCTGGGGTTGTTTTGGAGGAGTTTTAAACTCACCTCTGGTGATAAAACCTTCTTACTTTGCAGAAAAAAAAAAAAAGCCCCCAAAGACACCTATGAGGTCAAGAGCAAAGCCTCGGTGAAGAATTAGCAGTTCCTACAAACAATTTATGCTCCTATAATAAAAGATAAAATGATAGAGAACAATAGCACAAAACTGTAGAACACTATGGCAATATTCCAGGATAATATTAGAAGGGATCTGCATTGTCGTACAGAAGTTGTGGTCAGCGGGTGGTCAGCGGATGGTCAGAAGGGATCGCAGCACGGAAAGAAATGTTTAAAATGTTAACCTGTTTTCTTCCCTCACCTCTGCTTAAAGAATCCCTTGCTCTTAGTTGTTTTGTTTTCATTCTTAAGCTTGCCACATGAAAAAGAAAACACTGTAGGCATGATGATTATTTGTAGGCAATGCTAATGGGACAACCTGGGAATACCTTCTTTGCCACACTGTTCTCTCATGACTGTAATTAATGACTTCCCAGCGTGTCTTTGTTCACCCAAGTCACATATGGTGTATACCAGATTTACTGGCAAGAGAAAAAAAATATGTAGGATCTTCTTCAATTGCAACTGTTGTATCTAACTTGAAACAGTTTACTGAATTATGTCTTCAAATTACTTTTCAAAAATCTATACTATGTATTTTATTTGCATTTGGTTTTTAAAAAATTTATTTTTAGAGAGAGGAGAAAGGAAAGAGAGAGAGAAACATCAATGTGTGGTTGCCTCCCACGTGCCCCCCAATGGGGACCTGGCCCCACAACTGAGGCAGGTGCCCTGATTGGGAATCAAACCAACGACCCTTTGGTTCACAGGCTGGTACTCAATCCACTGAGCCACACCAGCCAGGGCTATTTGCAGTTGTTTAATGCTAAGTTTGGTTCCTGGTTCCTTTCCTAAAAGAGAAATTTAGCATCATTCTGATAAAGCAAATTCTCTTTAATTACAAACCTCATAAGTTAACCAAATTAAATTTAACAATTGTATTTTGTATTGAAGAGAACTGTTTTATTATATAAATGCTAAGAGGTCTGTGTTTTAAAGTATTTCAATGATATACAGTGGCAATGTTTAACTTTACCTGAGCCCTGCGGGCTTGGAAAACAGCACAGGTTAAGAAGCCTCTCCATCCTTTTGTGTTCTGGGGAAATGGCTTACTTACTCCAGAGAAGCACCTTCCCCATGTGACTCCTAGAAGAACTGCGAATTTACATAGGATAAAATCAGACACAGACCCTCCACTTTTCCATTCCTTGCCATAGATGACTAGCTGATCCAGTTGTATCCACTGACCAGTCTGGATAAAATATTTAACAGCATTAAAATGCTGACCAACCAACCCCTGTTCATTGGCCCCTTAGGAGAAACAGTTGAGCATAAGCAAAGACAGATCAATGGTCGGACCTTACCACTTGCTCGTCCCATTCCCTCACGCCTGGTCCTTTCTAGCCTTGTCTATTCCTCCTTATGAAAGGGTTCCTTTCTGCATGGCATTCGAGAGGCTTGCAGATCTTATGGTCAAACTGTTCTTCCTATCACCAAGTTCTTTCTCCTTACTGCAAAAGCTCCGCACTTTATTGAATAAGACCCTCCTTACCTAAGTCTTTATTGGGTTTTTATTTGACAATGGAAATCTGGGTAAAAGTCTTAAATAGTACCACAGTTAGGAATCTTAGATTCCTAAATCCCACGATCAAAAAAAGATATTCCCTTCTTTTCACTCCCTCTCCACTATGTTTTTTCTTATTGTTGTTGTCTTAATTTAATCCATTTGCAGAAGTTAGCAACGAAGAGCTTCTTGAAGGAGGAAGGACATTACTAAACGAGAAAACCACAGATGCAGGTAGGAGAGGGGAAGTCCCATTGATTCTGCGCCTCTCTAAAATTGGCACAATACGTGGGTGTTTGTGGCCATGCACAAGCTTCAGGGGTTTCAGGAGTTAGTCACCTGATTTCCTTCTGCTGGTTTTGTACTTGCTTTCACGGCCATCTCGTTATGTCTAACACTCCAAGCCCTTACCTGATCAGGAATGTTCTCAGTGCATTTTAAATTTTAACACGCAGCCCTGGCTGGTGTGGGTCAGTAGATTGAACGCCAGCCTGAGATCCAAAGGGTTGCCAGTTCAATTCCCAGTCAGGGCACATGTATGGGTTGCAGACCAGGTCCCCAGTAGGGGACGTCACGACACATTGATGGTTTTCTCCCTCCCTTCCCGTCTCTCTAAAAATAAATAAAATCACTTAAAAAATAAATTAATCTTAACATGCAAAACAATCTCCTGGAGGGCTTGTTAAGGCTTGATGCTGGACACCGCTCTCAGCTTCTGATGTTGGTGGAGGCTGAAAATGTGCATTTCTAAAAAGCTTCAGGGCAATGCTGAAGCTGCCGGTGGTCCTCACCTTGTGTAGCACTGGCCTAGTCACGATTCCTTCACCCTCAGCCAAGGAGTCCAAGCCGCCTTGCTAGGACAGCCATCCCCGAGGGAGGTACAGGTCTCAGGGGAGGTGATAGGATGTACGTGGTGTGATAGGTGCAGATATGTTCCTAGAACTAGCTTTTCTCCCCCTAGAGTCTGTAGGACAAGAGCAAATGCAAAACTTCAGGGCCCTTAAAATACATTCTTTTTAGCTGTGAGTAACTAACTGCTTCAATTTCAAGCGTCCACCTTGGGAGATGGGAGAAGGAAGGTGTTGGCTGGACAGCTGCCAGTTGCCACCGCTTTCAAAGATTACAATTGGGCTCTGGGGAAGGCAGATTAGGTTCTGCTCCCCTGGGATGCAAACTGCAGCATCTGAGATAAACCTAAGAAGGAAGCTACCCTGATAAATATGACTTCCCTTGTACAGCTCCAGCTGTGATTTAACGCTCCTATTCTGATGTCTCAAGAAATGTCGATTTTGCAGCTTCAAGAAATAGAAGCAGCAAGCTTAGCCTGACTAGGAAGAAATGTGCATCGTGTTATTCCCTTAAAGCACCCCTTAGGGGGAAAAGACTCCCAAGGCCCCCAGTCCACCCGTGTAACTGACCAGTGGCTGTAGTATTCATGAAAGCAGGGCCAACTCCCCCACCAGGCATGGGAGGCTTAGTGCCGTGGGCCCAATCCTGTGGATGTCCTAAGCACCACTGACCTAGAGCACTCAAAAGGGTGAATTTTCTCGGATGTCAATTATATCTCAAGTTTTAAAAACAAAATTGCCTTCTAATAGTTGCACGCCTAAAAACAAACACACACACAAACAAACAAAAGCAACTGATCACCTTCTAGAAGTCTAAAAATTCAATGTGATATTCTCTCAGCCATCACACAAATCACAGGCAAGTGCAGAATCCCCAGAATCCGCCCAGCCACAGCCCACCCACCACACTTGGACTTCTGGGTCAGTGTGCATATGATATAGTCCCTTCAAGTAAGTGGTCACCAGCCGCTTAGCAACAGCCCAACTGAGAGCTACATCTGTGTCTTAAAAGGTGCTTTAGATCCCTTCTCCAGTGAGTACCAGATGGAAGCCTCTTAAAAGCCCACTTTTCAAAAACAAACAAAAATCCTACTTCTCTTAGCAAAGTAAATCCTAGGGTGGGATAATAGATAAAACGCACGCTAGAAACAGTAGCCAAAGATGGTGTGCCAAAACCAATCAAGCCTGTGAAAAGTCTGCTAGATTTTATTAGACCTACACTCTGAGAGGTCATGATTTCAGTGTTATCAGGCACTGGTGCACATATCACAACAGAATTAATATCATTGAATAGGGAATATTTTCGGTTGTGTTCCAGACATACGGATGGTTTTTCCATGAGCAACAGAAAAATGGCACAATTTGGCATCAGACATTTTGAGTGTACAGTTAAGTTTTGCTGCCCTGGCTAGTGTGGTTCAGTGGATTGAGCACCAGCCTTCAAACCAAAAGGTCACTGGTTGGATTCCCAGTCAGGGCACATGCCTGGGTTGTGGGCCAGGTCCCCAGTAGGGGGCATGTGAGAGGCAACCAATCGATCTATCTCTTGCACATTGATGTTTCTCTCCCTCTCTTTCTCCCTCCTTTCCCCGCTCTCTAAAAATAAATAATTTTTTTAAAAAAAGTAAACTTAACTTTTGTTATTTAGACTCTTTCTTCAACTATTAAATGGCAATACTAATAACCACCATCAAGGAGGCTTATACTAGATGAGATGTGAAAATTCCTATCACTGATTCCTTTTGGCATGGAACTCAGTGCTTATTCTGAAAGTCCATTTTAAACCAGTTTGGGCCCAGGTTGCACTTTTCCCCATTCTGTGATAATGTTGCTCAGGGCTGTCACGGTCCTAGGCCAAGTGCAACCCTACTTGACCTCAAGTAAGACTTCTAATAATAGCAGTCTTACTTGAGAATCCTGGAAATCTGAGACGTTCTGGAGAGGAGAAAAAAGGAAGAGGGAAAAAGTCTACCCGCCCTCTAGCTGCTCCTCACCAACACATACATATACACCCTTTCAGGGTTCGCACCAGACAAAATTTCAAAGTAATCACACCTGTCTTTGGAAGCTTGCCCTTCCTCAACATCTCTTACTTGGATCACGTGTCCTAAGCAGTGCCCCTCCCTCGTCCACTTCTGAACAGACAAGTACTCTGAATGTTTCATTTTTCCTTTATTCACAAGGACTTCTAGAACAGGAATTCTGGAAGCACCAACAAGGAGGAAGGGTGAATAGTAAAAGCGTCTTCCATTTTAAAAAAAAACTTTATTTATTTATTTTTAGAGAGAGGAGAAGGGAGGGAGAAAGAGGGGAGAGAAACATCAATGTGAGAGAGAAACAAATTGGTTGCCTCTTTTATGCTCCCTACTGGGGACCTGGCCCACAACCTTGGCATGTACCCTAGCTGGGAATCGAACTGGTGACCCTTTGGTTCGCAGGCCAGTGCTCAACCCACTGAGCCACTCTGGCCAGGGCTAAAAGCATCTTCCTGTGAGACCTCAGGGGTCAGTCAGTTCATGAGGGGACTGCCATCTTGTATGTATATACCCCCAACATCCCGCACAATTCAAAAGTCAGACTGAGCTGACGTTACTCGGTGACATTACATTTATCACATTAATGGGACCTCAGAAATGGAATGCACACAATAGCCTTTCCTTGAAGTATCTCATTTCACCTTAAATCACAACACTAATAGCATGCCCTTCAGAGCCAATAATTCATGAGGCGGGAGGAGATTCTAGGAGCTTTAAGTAATATTTCATTAAATTCCAACTTAGCAAAGATCTCATGTGATTAAACCTACAAATTTCCAAATCCATCCTTTGGTTTTTGTAGAGGTAGGGAAAATGTTGTAAGGACCCACATATGCTCATGATTGCTAGACTATTAAAGGTTTTTTTAAAATCTTATGTCAGGATGCTACATTAAAACCATAATTAACCAGAATACCAGGACACTATGAATAGCTTCTATTCATTCATTTATTTTAGTTCTCAGTCCAGCACTCAATCCACTGAGCCACACCAGCCAAGGCTCATTCATTTATTTTAAAGCAAAACTTATCAAAAAAGGCTAAGTCTTCGATACTTCTTTCCAAAGGTCTTTCTAGGTTGTTTTTATGCACAAGACCCTTTGTTCCAACAGAATCCTATGTGGAAACTAATACCTGACGGCTACAAAGCAGAGCTACTGAGGTTGGAGCAGGCCTTCCCCTTGCCTTCCCCAGGGCCCAGAGGGGCCCCACCCTAGGGGTACTGAAGAGATGCTTCACAGTGCCTGGAACACGGGAAAGCACAGTTTGAAAATCATAGTGTCAGCAAATTTCTCCTCTCTTACACAGTTTCATGACGATTGCTGCCTGTGTTTAAATTAATCACAATAGCTACAATTACTACAGGTTAACTATAAACCAGTTCTGTGCTAAGAGCCTTACTCTTTCAAATTACCTTAGTGAATATTAACTTCCGCCCATGAGCACTTACTTAGAACCATTATATTGTCCCTTCAAACAGGATTTGCTCTGCCTCCCGTTCATTATTTGAACAAGGCAAAACTGTGAACCAGATGAAGTAGGTAACTCTGGCCTTCACCTCTTATCTCTTCTTTTTTTCTTTCCCCTGGAGCTGAAGCTCTGGGTATTAATTTGTGTGCCATCAATTTATTTCAGCGCCTATTTACCAAGTATTCGCTCCCCATCAGGCATTAAGGCTACCAAGATAAATGAGACAATTCCTGACTTCCGAGAGCTCAGTCCATAGGACTGTGCAGATGCTAGTTTAAATTTTTCAGGAAATGGCTATGCTCCAAGCAATGACGCCATTCAGATTTTCTTGCGAAATATCCTGATTAAAAATATTCAAATACAGATCCCACAATCTCTTATCTGAAACCCTGGGTGCCAGATCTGTTTCAGAACTCAGAATCTTTCTGATTTTAGAAAGCAAAGGTAGACCTTATGCCAATATATCTGTCAGGATAGGCTAGATCATGCTACAGTAACAAATATCTCCAAAATCCAAGTTGGTGGGAGCTGTGCTCTGAATCCCTGCCAGGTCCCCAGCTGTCAGAGCAAGTGCTGGTAAGGGTGATACTGGTCAGAGTCCCAGGGGTTAAGAGAGCTAAAGTGAATTTCAAATTGCTCCCTAAAACTTCTTGCTCAGAAGCGACATATCACTTCTGCTCACATTCTATTGGCCAAATCAAGCCCATAGCCATACATAACTTCAAAGGGGCAGGGAAACGCAACCTTATAATGTGCGCAGAGAGTAAAGAGCTGGAAACATTCGGTACACAAGCCACTGGATTCCCACAGCCATATATTATGTAACAACCTCAGCAGAGTCTGCCTCAGCAAAGAAGAGTAAAACCCAATGACTGACCCCCCAACAACAACAGAAACAATATTTATTGATGGGGCGTAAAAAAAAATCATGCCTGACCTCACACTGGTTCAGCTCCAGTCTTAAAGACAAACAAGTTTTGGGGCCAAACTTACCAACTCTGTTTTTCAAGCTTTGGACCTTTCAGAAGTAAGGTAAGGGCTTGTGGACATGTGTTGTGCTCAGAGATTTATATTTTTTTTGCTCAGTTTTATATTTATGATAAATTCATTCTCTCCCATAAAGATATCATCTGTTTGCAAATTAAATGTAGAGGCAACGTAACCATGACCTTGAACCCTGGAAATACACTTCCAGCTCTGCCATTTATTTCCTGCATGTGACTTCGTACAAGTGACTTACCTTCCTTGTCCCTTCATTTCGTTTTTGCTAAAAAACTGAAAATGATAATACTTCCCTCATAGGGTTGTTATGAGGACTAAGTGAGACGATATGTGGGAATTGCTTAAAATAGTGCATAAATTTGAGCTATTATTAATTAAATGTGATATAATTCTCGCATTCCTATATTTTAAAAATACTATGTTCTACAACTGCAATTACACTCTAAAGTTTTCTCACTTCTTCTCCCTAGTCAAAACAGCCTTTTACCTTGTGTCCTGCATAAGTGAAATCTTACACGCATTCATTGAACACCTCCCCATTTCTCCGACTCCCAACCCCTGGAGGCCACTGCTCTGCTCTCTGCTTCTCTGAGTCTGGGCTATTCTAGATTCGTCACATAAGTCGAATCACGCAGTATCTGTCCTTCTGAGCATAACGGCCAGGTTCATGCGTGTGGTTGTTCAGAGATGTTTGCTCACCTCTCCCAGAGATGACTCCACAGCTCAGGGACTGACAGTGTTGATCACCTCAGGGAATTGGGGGAAAGGTCAAGGCATAAAAGGGCAATGTGGGGTGGTTGAAAGCATGTTTAAAAAGCAATTCGATTTCTATTTTCCAGATGCAATAAAAAAGAACACCCAGAGATTAAATTAAAGAGGAAGGGTGGGTCATAGAACTTAAAAATAAATAGTTCAGTGCATGGGTTAAAGCAGGGGTGTCAAAGTCATTGTCAGCGGGGGCTACATCAGCCTCGGCGTTGCCTTCAAAGGGCCAAGTGTAAGCGAGAGCTCGGCGCTGCCGCTGGGTAGAAACAAGGTGCCGGGCCAGATAACACAAGGCGCCGGGCCGGGTTCAGCCCTTCGGTGGCAGTTTAAAGAGCAGCTCACTTCAGTTATTCTCGCTCATAATTCGGTGTTCTCTTTCTTCACAACACCTACAGAACAGTGTAGCTACGTATTTTTATTCTCTGTCTCCACACAAGTGTAGACCTCGTGAGGGCAGAGTTTCCACAGTGTTGACCATTTTACGTGCTCACTAAAGCTCATTTAAAAGAGAAAGGAAGCGCGGGTAGGAGAGATGGAGCACGTGGAATTCGCGCAGCTCAGCCTGGGTCATTTCAAGTTCCACACTTAGGTCGCTACAACAATCTGAGACGCCGCTATGCAATGTTGCCCAAATATCTGGCTTTAGGACACAGCAATTCACCCGAAACTCTAGATTTTCGCCTGTGGGACCTAAGCGTTCCAGCATTGGCTCCTGCTCAGTTACCGAGATTCTCCAGCTTGTCCTTCGCTTCCGGTGCAGCCAGCTGGGCAAGGAATGGGTCCCTGGCTGTAAATCCAACCATTGGTTTTCACTCCGCTTATGGACTGGTGGCTGTTGTTGGTTTGGATTTCTCCCTTTTAAAAAATGGGTCCCATTTACATGCGACATTCAGAATGGGTAAATGCGAAGTGACAGAAACCAGACTCTACTGGCCTGGTGGCGGGGACTGGAAGAAGGGGGAAATAGGAAGTGAGTATTTAACGGGTTGCCTTTGGGGGTGATGAAAATGTCCTGGAAAAGGCTAGTTCTGATGGCCGCACGGCATTGTGAATGCAGCCAATGCCCCCGAATCATACACTTTAAAATGTTAGGATGATGAGCTTTACGTGTATTTTACCACAATAAAAAAAAAAAAATAGATCCCATGTGCTTTCCTTTTATTTAGTCTAAAAGTTAAGAGAACAATACTATGGAGGACAAGCTAATCTTTAACTTCACCAGACACAAAATCTAGTCCTAAAGGGATAATAAATGTCACTGTGTTTGGGGAACCTTCTGATTTCTCACCTGCGATTGATTTCATGCGAAGGGAGCATAGTAGTCACTTAATTCTACCATAGCTAGAATTCTTCTTGTGCTTCCTCTGTGCCTTTTTATTTAATGCTTTTTAAATTAAACACTTATACTTAATAATAATTTTTTAAAATGCATCTTGCAATTAGTATCGTAATCAGCAATAATCACCCAGTACATTTCCATAGGGTAAGAGCTTGAAGCAAAATTAGTATGAAAATGCAAAATCTAGCATCAATTTCCACGAAAACACAACTCTTTCAAACAGTGCTTGACACTGGGCAGCATTCAGTAGAGGCCTTTCCTTTGCTATTTTATATGCATCAACACCAGAAGCCAACTTGCAATAATGTTTAGCCCTTTGAAGAAAGCTTCGGCATTCATACGCATCTGGGTAGTGTGGTTTCCTCACTTCCCCACTGCGCATGTCCTTCCTGGAAACCCCTGGTTACAACTGAGGAATAATGACTGATGATTAACAGGGCTCCTAATAGCCTCACACATATTACCTTAGGAAGGAATAAGAACACCTGATGTTTTTCGGCACAGCAGAAAAGACTTCTCAACTTGCGGAGCAATAACGGTGTCCCTACACAGTTTCAACAGTCCTAAAAATAACTTCCACGCCTTCAATCTACCTTGGCTAAGTCTTTTAAACCCAGGGATAAACCTACAAGCTTGCTTTGAAGCTGACTGGATTTCCTCAAACTTTGAACACTGGATTTATTCCAACAAAAGTACTGCTCTCTTTAAGCTTTAAATAGTTGAGGCTGAAGTATTTCTTAAACAAACTAAACACTACCCATGCTTCTCGTTTGAGAATGAGCCTTTGTATATGGAAACTGTTTTTCCTTCCCAAAAGGGAGTGATATGTAAGGATTCCCTATGGATATGAAGTGACATATGGCTAACTGTGGGGGAGGAAGGGGCACAAAGCTTCTATATTTCACTAAGACCTGGGAGCCTGGGGAATGCTGTTACTAGCAAATACCAGAATGGCCTACAGGTAAACATATGGCATTTCTCATAATAATCATCTCTTCAAGCTCCTGAAAGTACTGTAAAAAATTCACCAATAGTTAATTCAACTGCTAGAAATCCAGTGTCACAAAAGGCCAAAGTTTATTGGCAAACCAGTATATATGAATGAACCTGACCTTCAACATTCACAAGGAAAGACCAGTTGCATATAATTTGTCTTGCCCATGTTTTGTTGTTCACATGATGTAGTGTATGTTCCTTTTCCTCTACGAACAAGTTAAACAACAACAACAAAATAACCTTGGGTAGTAAATTGCTATGAACTTCAAGGATATCATTAATCCCTTCATCATTCAATCTCGAAATAACTGTTGACTCTCTGGCACGTGTCAGACCATGTCCTAGGTTGGGGATATGTCAGTGGCAGAGATAGACATTGTTTGGAACTTCAAAGAATTTATAATCTCACAAGAACACATATATGTAAGTAATTATAAACAAGTAATTTTTTTACAAAAGATAAAGTTTTCCTTTATCAAGTTAGGTCTCAAAATGCTAAAGACTACCCAAGTACAATATATTTGTCAAGAACACATTACTTCTTAATGTAGGAATAAAAAATGTTCCCCTGACTGCATTCTTTATATTTATGATAAAGGTCGGTCTCTCTCACAAGTTAAATAAACCACCCTTACCATGGAGACTTCTTTGGGAAACCACTGTCCCAAGCAGTCAGAAGAATGCTCTCCATTTCTCAATAACCTTTGATTTGTTGTGCTTGGGGAATTTGGGAGTCAAGATATTCCTTCCAGCCCTGGCTGGTGTGACTCAGTGGATTGAGAGCCAGCCTGCAAACCAAAGGGTCACCAGTCCAATTCCCAGTCAGGGCACATGCCTGGGTTGCAGGCCAGGTCCCCAGTCAGGGGTGCGCAAGAGGCAACCACACATTGATGTTCCTCTCCCTCTCTTTCTCCTTCCCTTCCCCTCTCTATAAAAATAAATAAATAAATAGACAATCTTTTCAAAAAAGATATTCCTTCCAGTCCTTCTAGGTAGACACCTGCCCTGCAGGTTGACAAAAACATGCTTATGTGAGAACTAAAACATATGTTCCTGTTTTATTGATACAAGTTAGGGAGACCCTTGTAAGGCAAGCAAACAAAATACCAACAATTTCAAGTCCTAATACTTAATACAGTCACTCAGGAAGCATACAGTGGTCTTCTCATTTACCTAGCACTGGAGACTAAATCAATACTTCTTGCATGAACGTCTTAATTTTTTAATGGTTTTTTAAAATGTATTGATTTGTGGGGGGGAAGGAGAGAAAGTGACAGACTGACAGACAGACAGACATTGATTTGTTGTTCCACTTATTTATGCATTCACTGGTCGATTATTGTATGTGCCCTGATGAGGGATTGAACCCACAACCTTGGTGTATTGGGACAATGGTCTAACCAACTGAGTTACCTGGCCAGGGCTTGAGACTGTCAGGTAATAGACCAGAGTTCCCATCTCGATAAGCTACTCAACCCTTTCAGTATGACTAGCAATGGGCCAAGAGAGCAAGGAATATGCCACAAATGAGCTAGGACTATTTAACTGGAATAAAAATTCTACCCATTAAGCGCTCCTCTGAAGAGTTTAATTTGAAAAGAAAATTGGTACAGAGACAAACATAAATGAAGAGGCAAGGTTATTGCATGCTTAGCACCAGATTTATCAACAGAATCATAATTAGAAGCCTGCCACTGCAATAATGCAATTTGGCTACATTTATTCTACCGAGATATTGATCGTCCCTAAAGATGCAAAACTAACATCAGTGACATCACCAAATATTTTAGAAACTCAGTTTCAGTCCGACAAATGCATACAATTATTCTCCCCAAATGAGAGTGGGTGGGTACAATTGGTTCCTGAAATAGAATTGATGGTAGAGGCACTGAAAAGTAATGATGTTTTTGATCCTTTGGAATTTCTGGGCACTGCTTTGAGTGTAAGAAGGATTGAAAATCATTTTGCAGCAATAAAACATTTTATTTTTCCACTCTTTTCGGGTATACTGGAAAACTTTCAATGATCCAAACGAAAGGTATTTTCAACAAATCATTTGAGGCTGCTGAGATAGTTCATACCTTAAATACAAAAAAAGAGGGCAGCCAGTGGGGGTGAGGGGGAATGTCAACCAAGGCAGGAAGCTTATCTTCATAAAAAGCTCTGTAAGGGTATGGTTAGTACAAAGGGATAAATACTGAGGATGAACCATCTTCTAAGAGGAACAAACAGTTATTTTTGATGATCCATGAATAATGAGGCCAATCTGGACCTGGCAGCCTTTTCCACAAATGGTGCAGATGTCTCTACGTTAGAATGTAGGCCTGGGACTTCTATCAGGATTCTGGAAAACTGTATTTCTAAGCCTCCTCTGCATTTAGGTTTGGACCATGAGATTAATTCTCAACAAAGAAACAAAGACAGAGGGAAATACTCCATCCTTAGGTCTGTACACTAAAATCTCCCAAGGCATCCTTGGCATTCTCTTGTTTCCACGTCTGTGGCTGGAAACGAGCACGTCAAGACAATAGAAGCCTATGAAGCAAGGAGCTCAGATTCCTGAGTCACTGTTTGAAGAGAGAAACATAAAGGAAAGCTATCCAACCTATATCAGACTGTAACCGAGCA
The DNA here is from genome assembly GCA_004027735.1 of Carollia perspicillata. Classification (NCBI taxonomy): domain Eukaryota; kingdom Metazoa; phylum Chordata; class Mammalia; order Chiroptera; family Phyllostomidae; genus Carollia; species Carollia perspicillata. Next base: position 23,862 of record PVKM010007495.1, on the reverse strand, counting down.
AGAAATACATTCGTATATTGTTTGACATATCAGTCAGGGTTTGTTAGGTTATGCTGTCGTGACAAACAGCCAAAAATCTCAACAGCAACAAAGATTTATGTGTAGCTCATGTTGCATGATAACTGCTGTTTGGCTATGGCAAAGCTCCTTGTACTTCCTTTATTCCAGGATCCAGGCTGAAGAATCAGCCCCTGTGGTGGACCTGCTGTTTTCATGGCACAGGGGGAAACGAACCAACAGCAGAGCCACTATGCAAGGTTCTGAAAACTTCTGCACAGATGCGGCATTCAGCACATTTGCTCACATTCCAATGGCCAAAGCCTATCACATGGCCAAACCTCATCACATGGACAAACCTCGGCAGGGTGGCAACTCTTATTCCCTGTTAGGAACTGAATTATCCCCCACCACCCCGACAACAATTCAAAGATTCAAGCTCTAATCACCAATGTGACTGTATTTGGAGATAGGGCCTTTACAGAGGGAATTAAGGATAAATGAGGTCATATGGATGGAGCCCTAATCCAATAATACTGGTTTACTTATAAGCAAGAAGACTCCAGGAGTAGGTCACGTGAGGATACAACAAGAAGGTAGCCATCTGCACACCAAGGAGAGAGGCTTTGGGAGCAACCAAACCTGCAAGTACCTTGATCTTGGACTCACAGCCTCCAGAACTGTGAGGTAAATTTCTGTCGTTTCAGGCACCTAGTCTGTGGCAGCCCATGCAGGCTAACACACCCACACAGACAGGCATTGCAAGTCACATGGTAACAGATGGGGACGACAGTCTTCTTACGCAGTAGGAGATAAACAATTGGGGACAATGAAACCATCTACCACATTATGCCACCAAAGTTGGGGGATGTTTGTTAAAGCACATGGTCAGTATTACCCTGACTTTCCAGAGGCATTGGGTGTGTCTAGCTAGACACATGCGGAAAGATAGCTCAGGGGCACCAAAGGTCAAACATCCTTCTCTTCTCCTTTTGTCCTGAGCTGACTTTGCTCCTAGACTTCACAGAATGAGCAGCAGCTGGGCTCAGTGGAAGAGAAGGGTGTCACAGCTACACTACTTTGTCCTTGGAACCTGATTTCATACTTACCCGTGGTGCTGTGGCCTTGGGCAAATGTCATTAACTCTTTTGAGTTTTACTTTGTTTGTTTGTCAAGTAAGAATACTGCCCAGGGCCGCTGTGAGACGAAGATGAGAAAAAAAAATCCTAGCACGCAGTATGTTTTCCTTAAATATGACTTTGCTTTCTTTCCACATTCTTCTTAAGAACCAAAGAAATTCATCCTGAGGGGAATTTAGAGCTTAGCGTGTATCAGTCTTATCAAAGGAGACATTTTCCTCTGTTCCATAAATCATTATTGGAAATCAGAGTTCATCTTACAGGACTAATTACCGTATGGAAGATAGTGTGATTAATTGTGCGGGGACTGGAGAGAGAGGAGACGGGAGAGGAAGAATGGAGGCCGTGGGCTCCAATTTGCAGGCAAGAAGACAGGTTCGGTGTGTTTATTTAATAGGTGCCGCTGACTGCAGTTTACTTGTCATAACAATGCTGGCATTTCAATAAAGATGTTAGCATTAATCATCGATTGTGATTAAAGCTCCCAGTTACTGCAAAAGCTGAAAACGTGCTCGATGCCCCGCTCCCCTTATGTTCCCCCTGGTCTTAGTCATGCACGATCTCAATGGTGCAAAAGAAAAATTCTCTATTTTTAATTAGAAACCAAAGTTGGGGGAGGGGAGCTTTGGAAATTATATCGGGAATTTAGGTGATGGGAGGGAGAGTTTGGTGTGTTTCTGCAATGTTTCATAAAAGAATGACAGCTGTGTTGTTTTTAATTCAGGACTTGCAGGGCTAAAAAGAGATTTACACACTAATAAATATCCATTGCCTTCTTCTTCATTGCCATCTCATCCTTCAGTGATTCGGTACTGACTCCAGAGCAGTTGAATAGTCGCCCAGCAGATAGCACACGGCGCCGTCACACATGCTGAGCCCTGCGCCACATACAAACTGGCAATCTCTGAAGAAGAGCTCGAGAAAGCAGGCGGGCCTTTTATAAAAGATGCTCTACTCTGTTCAAGCTTTCAAGTGTAGAGGATTGCATATAACAAGGCAGCTTTAATGAATAGCCTTGGATTAGAAACATAAACAAGTTTTCATGGTGGAACTCCTGATTTAGGCAGCTTTCTCCCCAAACGTCCATCCCCAAATTCAACTCCTGAAGTCGGCAGGAGTTGTCATCGGACCCCAACAATGATAACTGCCAAATGGGATTTTGAGATAGCTGCCCTCCACCCTGACTCCCCGAGAGTTCCCTCCCTCTGTGGGCCCCATGATGTTCCCGAGACCCCCTTCCCACCCCCACGGCTGTGCACAGCCTCCTGCTCACCATGGGTCCTATCTTCCTCACCATCCAACCAATGAGGCTGTTTGATGGATTCGGATGGACTCATTAGTGATTTGTAACAGATATTTGTATAATCCTATCATTTATTCTTTAGACTTTGACATATAATCAAAACATTTTTCTAGAACAATAGTTCTCAACTGGGTCAAGAGTTTGCCTCCTTGGAGACATAAGTGAGAGAACACCTATTTATTTATATGTTTTTTTCTTTGATTAATTCTAAAGAGGGGAAGGGAGGGAGAAAGAGAGGGAGAGAAACATCGATGTGCGAGAGAAATATCAATCGGTTGCCTCTCGTATGTACCCTGACTGGAGACCAAATGCACAACCCAGGCATGTGCCCTGACCAGGCATCAAACCAGTGATCTTTCGCTGCTTTGCAGGACAATGTTCAACCCACTGAGCCACACCCGTCAGGGGAAGGGAACTCCTATTTAAAGGGATATAAAAAGTCCAGGGAAGTGTGAGGAGAAAGGCAGTTCCATTTTTGGTCAGGGCCTCAACAATATCAGGTTCGAGTCATCTTCTGTGATCTGTTCACATTTGCCTCACTGCAACAATATGGCGGCCACGGCTCTGATTGTTCCATGATCTCAGACCAATGTCTTAAAGCAGGAAGGGGAAGAAAGCTTCCCATCTTGCTCCTCTGTCAAGGAAGAAAGGTTTTGCCCAGCCCCAGCCCCAGCCCCAGCCCCAGCACCAGCACCAGCCCTAGCACCAGCCCTAGCACCAGCCCTAGCCCCAAAGGTTTCCCCAAATTCACATTGGACAAGGGAGGCTGGGAACACAGGTCTCTGGCATTTTAGTGGGAAGGAGGGTCTGCTGGTAAGAAGGAGGATGGAAGAGGTTCCACAAAAAGACACAGGTCAGGGTAGATAATGTCAGGTCCTCTCCTCAGGGAACTCAGCCTATCCAAGGGAGAATCAGAATAGCACGAGGCAGTGCTGATGGGTGGTAGCTTGCTGCCATCTAGAGCTAAAACGTAAGAGAAAATAGGAGCTGTCAGCACCGTTTGGAGAGGTCAAGGAAGGCTTGCTTCATAGACCACGCCTGCCTGGCCCTTCTCCTGAAATCTCAAGTTCAGTTAAAGCATCTCCACCCAAGTCAGAAGCCCAGGGAATTATCTGCAAATTGCCCTTTGCTACTTCCCCCAAGATTTACGAACACGCCTCTCTCCTCCACCTCCACGTTTCTCAGCCTGACTTCAAGGTCACAGACTTAGGTAGTTTAAGATCTCGTCATCCCCCCTTTTCCTTCCTGATGGCTGGACCCCCACTTTAATCCATCCTTTACAGTATTAGCATAGAATTATCTTTTTAAAACTTACATGTGGTCATGTCAAAATCCCGCACCGACTGCTTATTCTTTTTTTTTTTTTTTTGATGAAATTGAATCTGGCCTTCTTACTGTGGCAGGCACGGCCATGCATTACCTAACTTTCCCTGCCTTTCCAGCCTCCCCAGCCTCCCCTTCTGCACAGACAAATCGGGTGATTGGCCATCACCCAGATGTGTCATAGAATTTCACGCCTCCACGGTTTTGCAGAGGCTGAGCACCCTTCCTTCCCACCCGCTCCGCTTCTTTGCTTATTAAAATTCATCCTTCTAGGTTCAACGTAAATGTCACCATCTCCATGAAGCTTCCTCAGCCTCTCGGTGTTGGATTTCATTTGCTGCATTGTCTGGGTGTTCGGGATGTTCTGTTGAACCTCTAGTGAGGAGCACCCTCTGTATCTATTATACACTTCCTCTAGGCCAGGTACTTCTATAAAAATATCTCACATGATAAACTCATGTAATCATCTCAGCAATCCTCTTATAAGTATCCTCCCAATTTTGTAGATGGGGGAAGCTGAGGCACAGTGATCTCAAGAAATTCTTCTGGGTTTCAAACCTAATCAGTCTGACTCCAGAGGTAAGTTCATGGTTTCTAGACCAGCACGGTCCAGTGGAACTTTCTGCGATGATGGACACGTTCTACATCTTTGCTGTTATTTGTGGTAGCCAATAACCACATGTGGCTACTGAGCACTTGCAATGTGGCCAGTGTGACTAAGGAACTGGGTTTTGAATTTCATTTTAGTTCATTGAAATTGAAGCAGCCACACGTGACTAGTGGCTGCCCACACTGCACGACATGTTATTCTGCTCCATACGAGGGCAGGCACTGTGGCTGTTTTTTTATCAGATGCCCCAGGGCCCACCTTGGATACTTGTTAGACTGAAAGACTGAGGTCTATATCCTTCTCTCTCATAGAAAGGTAGGGCAACTTTTCCACCTTTACAACTGAGGGACAAGACTATTTTGCTGGGTTCCCACTCTGCAGCACAGGCCGAACAATCCCTATTAGTGGAAAATTTGCTTAACTACTCTAATTGAAAATGCTTCTCAAACATGGTTTTATTGCTGCCCTGACAGGTGTGGCTCGGTAGGTTGGGCATCGTCCTGCAACGCAAAGGGTCACGGTTTTGATTCCCAGTCGAGGCCCATGCCTGGGTTTTGGATTCAGTCCCTGGTCAGGGCACGTCCAGGAGGCGACCAATCCATGTCTCTCTCACATCAGTTTCTCTCTCTTTCTCCTTCCCTTCCCTGCTCTCTAAACATAAGTGAAATCTTTAAAAAACTGTTTTATTACTTTTTGATATGACGAGCTGGAAAGGCAACAGCATGGAGCTTAAAGGAGAATCTAGCCTCTGTCTTCAGAAATCGAATTCCGCTTATTGACAATTCTTATTCATATTTACAAGTCAACATCTAATAACATTTATAAGGTCAGCATACTGCACCTCAGAATAGGACATAAAACTCAACTACAGTAAAAACAAGCGTATCCTACAAGCTATTTGCTTTATGCTGCTGGAAAGCTCTTTATTTTCTCTTATTCCTAACAATACATATACCCTATGAAGATATATGCTTCGAAACTATGGCGTGCATCTGTATCAAGAAGATACATTAATTTAAATTTCTGAACGCTATGCACAACTCAGTGTGAAACTAAGTGACAAAGGCAGCGTACGTTGGATCTACACCATGTTGTTTAACTTATGCATGAAAAAAACATTTATTTTTTTCCCCATTCAGCACAGTACACAAAGAATAACAATATCCATAGAAAGAATGTCCCTGTAGGTTTAGCTGCCAGCTCCTACAGTTTAAAGAACACAAAGGACCATTAGTGCGTTTTGAGTTTTGTTTTCTTTCTCAGGATGGGAAGAGAGCCTGCCAACAAAGTGGCATGGTTTTTTTATTTTATTTTATTTTATTTTATTTTATTTTATATTATTGATTATGCCATTACAGTTGTCCCATTTCCCCCTTCACTCCCCTCCACCCTGCACACCCCCCTCCCACCCACACTGCCCCTCTTTAGTTCATGTCCATGTGTCATAAGTTCTTTAGCTTCTACACTTCCCACACTACTCTTGCCCGCTCCCTGTCTATTTTCTCCCCACCGTCTATGCTACTTATTCCCTGTACCTTCTCCCCACCCTCTCCTCCCACTCCCCTGTTGCTAACCTTCCAGGTGACCTCCATTTCTGTGCTCTGCTCCTGTTTTAGGTGACCGCTTAGTCTGCTTTTGTTTTAGGTGTGGATGTTAATAACTGTGAGTTTGCTGTCCTTTCTCTGTTCCTGTTTTTTATCTTCTTTTTCTTAGATAAGTCCCTTTAACATTTCATAGAATAAGGGCTTGGTGATGACGAACTCCTTGAACTTGACCTTATCTGAGAAGCACTTGATCTGCCCCTCCATTCTAAATGAAAGCTTTGCTGGATAGAGCAATCTTGAATGTAGGTCCTTGCCTTTCATGACTTGGAATACTTCTTAAGTGGCATGTTAAAAGTTGTGAAGAGCCCTAGCCAGTGTGGCTGTTAGTTGGAGTGCTGGCCCATAGCCAAAGGGTCGTGGGTTTGATTCTGGTCAGGGCACATGTCTAGGTGACAGGTTCAATTCCTGCTCCGGATGCGTATGGGGAGGCAACCAATTGAGTTTCTGTCTCGTACTGATGTTTATCTCTTTCCCTTCCCCTCTCGCTTCCTCTTTCTAAAGCAATGAAAAAATGTTCTCAGGTGAGGATTTAAAAAAAAAGTTGTAAAAGAATTTTCCAGTAGTTCAAGGGATTATGCCATACTGCTTGGTTTTATTTGAATCAGGGGTGAGAGAGCGATGGCCCTTGGACATGTTTTATTCCACGTGCACACTATTTTTTTTTTAGAAGTGTATAGTCAAATACTTTCAGGTAGGACTTGCATGCTCCAGGGTTCCTTGGCCCCCTCTGGTTTACATGGGCCCAGTACTCCTGCCTAGTTTACCTGCCCGGCCCCCTGCAGGCATTGGCATTTGCGACCCCTGGTTAGGCCCCGACCCACTGCAGGAACTCAGAGCACTCACGTGACTTTTTCAAAAAGTCATGTTCTTACCTAGTTTTCATTCAATGACATCAGAATGAAAGGGCACTGTGCACTGTGCTGTTCAGATGCGACACCATCAGTTCACCATGCTGGATGTAGTAATTCCTTTACAAAAGAGAACAAATTCACCTTCCATATCTATGAACAGTCTGTAAATCTGGAGAAATTGATTCATCAAGGAACTCTTTGTGGAACGCAGAGTTATATTTATGGGATACAGAGTCGTGGACCCGTGTTGCTTAAGTCACAGTGTTCTTCAACTCACAGAATTCCAGGAAAACTAAATGTTTGATGTATTGGCAGCTTTCACTGCCTACCGTAGTGAAAAATAGCTATAATTACCCAGTCTGAACTGCCATGATCTTTTCTTCACATGTGTTTTCTCCCGAGTTTTCTGGGAATGCCATTGGAACATGAGACTTGACCTGGGATCGCACCCCACCTCTGCTCGCTCACTCTACCTACACCATCTCCAGCACTTGGCCTTCTTTTCCCACTCCATATCACAGCTGCGGGAAAGTTCCTGATCTTCGTTCCACAGGGCGTGCTGAAACAAAATCATATTTTTACCTGCAAATGTTGTGTTTTCCCTGTTTGCCAAGGGGAAAATGATATGTACATTGTTAACTCCAAAAGCAAGCATATATGCTATTCTGGAATTTTTTATTGAACAATGAATGATGCCTCCAGTATCAACCCGTTTTCCTCTAAGACCCAAGTATCTGGAAGAGGTCTGGAAGGTGGAGTCCACATGTTAGGGTTTTCCAGAGAAACAGAACCAGTAAGATATGTAGGGACATATAAGAGGAGATTTATTATAGGAGGTAGCTCATGCGTTCATGGAGTCTGAAATTTCCTCCTCCCTCTGCCTTTTTGTTCGATTGCAGCCCCTGGCAGGTTGAACAATGCCTGCCACACGGGTGAGGGCAGATCTTTTGGACTCAGTCTACTGATTCAGATGCTAATCTCTTACAGAAACACCCTCATAGACGCAGCCCCAAATAATGTTTTATCAGCTATCTGGGCATCCCTTAGTCTAGTCAACTTGACATATAAAACTAACCATCACAGTTCGATACCTTATAGAGGAATGAGGACTGTTAGTGATCATGCAGTCAACTCAGTGATGAAACTGAGACCAGAAGCAGCTAGACCAGCAATTCACAGCCCTCACTGTCTATCAGAATGACCGTGGCCTAGGGTTGTCAGGACTTTACTTTTACATATTGATGCCCAGGCTCCACTCCAGAGAATCTGGGGTAGGGCACCAAGAATTGGTACTTTGCAGCCAGTGTGGAAAACTTCAGGTCTAGCCCAGCACTGCTCCAAATACTGTCTTCAGACAGTCAACATCATGATCATAGGCCATGCCCAAGGAAAATGGGACTGCCTGACTGCACCCCACAAAAAGCAAGAGAATTAGGATCTCTGGGGCAGGGTACAGGAATCTGCGTATTCCAAGCACTCTGTGAAATACATAGGCTCAATAGAGATTGAACCACAGGCTAGACAGAAGTAGAGAACTATACAAGGACCACTGGCTTTGGAGGCAGATATGAATATTAATCTTGACTCAACCCCTTAAAAGCTATGGACCCCATTTCAGGGTCAGTTTCTTAATCTCCTTTAGCATTAGTTTATCTCTAAAATGAGGATGGTGCCCTGGCTGGTGTAGCTCAGTGGATTGAGCGTGGGCTGAGAACCAAAGGGTCACCAGTTCGATTCCGAGTCAGGGCACATGCCTGGGTTGCAGGCCAGGTCCTTAGTGGGGGCCACGTGAGAGGCAACCACACATCGATGTTTCTCTTCCTCTCTTTCTCCTTCCCTTCTCCTCTCTCTAAAATTAAAATAAAAGTTAAAATATTTAAAATAAAATAAAATGAGGATGGTAATGATGTCAGAATTCAGTGAAATAATATAAAGTCATAAAACCACAGTGCCCAGTCCCATAACTGGGCCACAGTTAGTGATCTATAAATTCCCTTCCCCATCTTGCTGTTGTACAGAAGAAGCTTCTGTTTTGGGTAATCTCATTTATTTTGCTATACATAGAAGAAAATATGCAATTTGTTGTCAGGTTCTACAACTGTGATTGGACAACAGAGTACTTTCCCATATAAAAGTTTACAAGAACTGATGGAATGTTTTAAAGTTGTCTGTTTAACCAAAAGGAAAGGCATAGGCCGAGCTCTGAATCTTGCTTTGTCATCATGTATACATAGGAATTTGTTTTTCTCCATAGGTCAAGAAATAAGTTCACTAGCTTGCCAGGCCAGTGGACTCATCTGTCAAGGGGCATTTCTGTCCTTAGACAAATTTGAGGTTTTGCCTTTCTTTTACGTGCTATTATCTCAACAAGCCATTTGCTATCTCACAAAGAAGAGCAGTAGTAAATGAAAACTGTCTGTTCATTGTGCCAATCATTTACATGGAAGATGGGGAGGGAAAATCTCTCTCTGGTAAATAATCTCCTTTTTGATTTCTGAGAAGAGAAGAATATAATCTGTCCCGCATCCACCGTGAGTTTCCACTTCCCAAGGTAACATTCTAAGGCTGAGCTACATACAAAAATGTGAGGCCAACGAGGTTATAGTAAGAGGCAAAGAATAAGAAAAGAGACTGCAAGTGTCTTACAGAAACTCACTCTCCCCCTAACTGCTAGCTTTGGTGCAGAGGACCAAGGGGCATGTTCTTCCTCTTCTTGGTTGGCTTCTCAGCAGGAGGAGCCAGCCTCTACAACTGGTGAAAGACTTCCTCTCTCTGCACCACTGATCTCTTCCTGAGAAGCAGCCAGTCAGTGATGGCCACGAGTAGAGCCAGCATGCCACCTCCATGCTGCCATCAAAGCATCCTGGGCAAAGGTGTGTATAGGTCTTGCCTGCCCATCTTCTATTCTCTGGCCAAATCAGGCTGTGGAACCACTTTGGCTTATCCCAGTCCTTTTCTCTGATTGTTTCAATATCTTCTGGCACAAGAGCACTCTTTTGTAAAGCAACTGGACTGTTTTCAAAAGGATGCATCCATGTATCCATCAAAATGTCTGCAGGCTGCGGTCCACCTGAGATGTCTACCCTGGTCCACCTTCTTGCTCTTGCTAACCATGTCTCCCTCCCCTCTCCACTCAGTCCTGAGGAAAAGACTGCCTGCTGCCAGTCCATACCTCTCTTGTTACACTTGACTCATTGTATCAAAATTATCTGTTTAAAGCTGATCCCTCCCACTTGTTTGAAGATCCTTTGAGGTTAAGAACAGGTTACCAATATTAGTATTCCCAATACGTAGCACAGAATCTGATGAATAGTATGCATTCAAGTATACGTGCCCTAAGACTAGAGGCCCACTCTGCGCTAATTCAGGGCTCTTTCTAAGAGACAAAGCTGGCTTCTACAAACTGCAGTATGTGGATGATTTGCTTCAAGAATGTAACAGAGGCTGAATCAGTAAGGAATGTTTCTTACTGATGAGTAGAATTGTCAAAAATGTGAAAAATAAATGTATTTTATTATCTCAAAATAAAAGCAGATAGGGAGTTCCTAGTTCGATGCTGTAAATCAATAAAATCACCAGTGTCTCAGGATCATTACCTTTCCACTTTGCCATCCTCAGTGTTTTGCTTTAGTTTATAACTTCATGGTTGCAAAATGGATACCGCCAATCCAGGCATCACATCTTATAAGCACATTCAAAGCAGAAAGAAGAGGGGAAACGCAGTGCAGAGGCGGTATCCTTCCAAACTCTCTCTTTTGTCCTGCAGTAAAACCTCTCCTGGTTATCCCTCAGCAGTCTTACCCTTATGTCTCATTGGCCAAAAGTCACTAAATTTGCAAGAGGGGCTGAAAAAGGGAGTATTTATCCAAGGGAAATGGAATTCCCATACACTTATGTAGACCACCAGTTTAGACCACTGATTTAGACTCGTCCCCAAGGGTTGTGCACATTGCCACCTAAATGGAGTTTCTGGTGGGAAGAAAAAGGGGAAATGTCATTATGGATACAACTAATTTTGTCTACCACAGAAAGCAATGGAAAAAGCAGTCTTACTATTTGAGGAACTACTTCCATTACCACCTAAAATAGATTTCCCCCCTCTATATGTCAATAATACTGCTGTCTCTTTAAAAATAAACATAAAAGCTCAAGAGCTATAGGGACAAGGTCAAGACGTCAGAGTCTTCACATTAAAGTGAGAACACCAATCAAAGGATCAATGACTCAGTCCTAGTACGGTCCCTGTTGATATTCCAAAAAGGTGGATGATGACTATTGACCTCCCAGGGGTCTTGGAGGTCAAGGCAGATGTAGAGTCAATTTTGACTTGTTTCCTGAGAAGGGTGAAAGTGAGGACCAAGACAGGAAATTCGATATTGGTTTCAGCTAATTGTGTAAAACCACTGGACTCGATGTTGGTAGGACAAAATTGAATGTTAAATTTAGAAGCTGAATGTTGCCTTCCTTGAAGCCAGCATTTTAAGTGTCCCTTGTCCTTCAACTAAAAAGGTCACGGATCAACAGGATTTGATGAAAGAAACACCACCCTCCTTTACCTAGATCTTAGTGGCAAAGTCTCTCCTTAATTACTGGGGTTCAGTGAGTAAAGCAAAACCTGATGAAGTCTACCTTTCATGGTGGAGAGCTCTGTCTGGTTTTTCTTGAAATAGACACTGCAAAAATTAAAAATGACGCTGATTTAAACGAAACGATAACTGTTTGTACCCACCCACTTGCAAGAGAAAGAGGAGATAAATGTGACCATTTCAAAATAAATCAACAATGCTTCTACAATATCCTGATGTCTCACTTAATATTCTCAAAATTAGACTCAAAAGAGCAGGACGCACTAAAATCGAAATAGCACAGGATTTAAAATAACACTTAAAAAAAGACAAGCTGGAGGGCTACAAAGAGAAATTTCTATAGTGTTTTGGCTGAAGAACATAGGCTCTACATTTAGAGCTATGGTTCAAGTATTGGGTTCCTGATACAATTGAATGAATTTTAAATTTGTAATTTAAAAATGTCTTGAGCTCGAACCAGAAAGCATGGAATTTCAAAGATAGAACTTGAACGAAATGGAACTGTGATTTGGGTTTAAATTGGAGAAGAGGAATTAGGGCTGCAATTTCCATGAGGTTTATTAATCAGCTTCATTATTTGAGAGCTACGCTGAATATTTTGATTTTCTGAATCAAGGACTTCAGACTATATAAAAATGTGGTTTGCTTTAATTTGCTCTTCAACCAAAGTTTGATTCAATTTTCTTCAATAAGAGTGTTACATTAGCATAAATATTAAAATGGAAAATATTACAGTTTAGAAAATGAGGGAAATATATTCCATTTTGGAGTTGAAGTCTATGCTCAATACTGACATATAAACACACACCACTTATCTTTCCCAGCATTTTTCATTTACTAGAAAGCTTTGGAAAATATCCAGTGGTAGATTAGACTGGTAATCACACTCAAAGACTATAAACAAAATGAAAAATGTCAGCTGTCTCCTGCTCGATGCTATTTTGTTCTTCCAAATCCTGTCTTCCTCAGCTTCCTTTCTATAGGCCTCTGAAGACACCCTGCTTATCGACTATATTCTTCCAGCTACTTAAACAAAAATCTAGGAGTTATTCTTGACCCACGTCATGTGCTTATCCCCTCAGCAAATCCTGTTAACCCCGTATTAAAAGTTACCCAGAATCTGCCCATCTCCCACGAGCTCCACAGACAGCCCAGAGGTGCCAGCCTCCCCCCTCACTGCCCTGGATTACTGCAATGACCTGGCGAGCCAGTCTCCTGACCACCGCCTTGGCTCTTTCATCAGGCATTCATTTTCCTTCTGGAAATTCTCCCTCACAATGGGTGTGAGGGAGAGGGAAAAGGCCACTGCCATTTTCATCCCTGTTCTATTCTAAGAGATGATTTCCCACAGCGAGTGTGAGCAGCCGCAGAGCAGAGTCCTGGTAATTCTGTTTTTCTGAGCTGAGAGTTAAACAACAAATCTCACTGAAAGGCGATTCAATTAATCTGTTAAATTATTATATCCTTCACATATGATTGTGCTCACAAATGCATGGAAAAGCAAAGGAGAAACAAAGAACTTGGCTCTTAACAGACCTGAAAAAATACTGCTCTAACCAAAATTGTTCAGAAGCCTGAACCCCTGAATCACTAAGAGAATATGTTTCCAAAAGACTAGGCGTTTGAATGGTTCTTTAATACCCTTTTTTTTTTGTATTTTTTGTGGGATTTTGGTAATAGCAGAAAATGATTCAGGGAAGAATGTTGCTATACTGATGGAAGTAATACTTCCAAAGGATGGAATACTGTCCCTTTGGAATTGTGCTCTCTATCGTTGCTATAGAATGACCCCCCTAGCCAACATAATAATTATTTTACACAGTAGTCCAATTAAGTGAAAGCATACTTAAATTCAAAACTCTTTGTAAAAATGAAAGTACTATTGGGTAACTCAGTGACAATGCCTAAATGAATAATCACTATTGTCTGTCATTTAAAACTTAATCCTTAGCTCTCATGAGAAGAAGGAGAAAGATGTCAATGGGGTGACAATAAAAACAAACGAATACATAAAAGGGGAGGTTGGCAGCACCAAGTGTCAGCTGCAAAGAGAAGTGATATCACTCCCGAGTCACAGCAAAGTGAAAATAAGATTAGGTCTGATGTCAGGGTTTAGTCTACAATAAAACTTTTTAGCCATTTTCTTCTGTATTCACAAATTATTCTGCGACATTCCTCTTGTTACAGTAACCAGCCACATCATAAAAGGAAGCAAATACATCCTCAATTACTGAAATGCATTTCAGGTGTGAAAAACCAGGATGCCACAGAGAGGGGTATGGAAGCTATTGCCGTGGGTTGCTAACATCACACAAAATGTGCTACAAATGTATAGATCAGACTTCCTGCATTTCTCCATACCTTTTCAAATTTTCTTTGGTGGAAAACCCACCTTGTGATTTTCATGAAGCTATTGCACAAAAATCAGGCTGTCTTTCAGGAAGTTAGGTGTTATATTCATTGCAAAGTGGAGGGCTTGTCAAACACCCTTTAAACGCTTACTATAATGCCCAAAGCGGTTGTCCCATCTCAAAGGCAATTCCAACTTTCCATTTCTTTGGGCTCCAACTTTGGAGACAACCTTCACTCACTCACTGGCATTCATGAAGTCTACACCAAATTGGTGAGGAAATCGTGTTGGCTCAGCTTTCACATTATTTCCAGAATCTGGCTTCTTCTTCCTACCTCCAGAGCTTTCGTTTTGCCTGGCTCTCCCATAGTCTCTCACCTGGTCTCGTGATGGGGCGCCTCTGAGGCTCCTCCCAGATGAGCCTGATGCTGCTGGTCCAGCGACCACACTTGGGAAGCAAGGCTCTGAAGTGTTTCAAATTGAAGGATATTTGAGAGGAGAGGAAAGACTCGAAAAGAAGAGGGTATCCTTGGCTGCGAATTACAGGGTACAGAGCCATCCACACGCAGCTCATCAGAGAATGCACTGGGGACAGACCACTTGAGTGGAGACACCTGCCTGTCAGCTCCCTTTAGTTTCATCCTTGACCCCTAAAGTCTATTCTCAACACAGCAGCCAGGTCACACCACTCTCTGTTCAAAATTCGCCAGTGGCCTTCATTTTAGAGTGACAGTCATTATAATGACTGTTCAGGACCCATCACTGTCCCAAGCTCCTCTCTTTTTTAAAAAAAATGTTTTATTTATTTATTTTTAGAGAGAGGGGAAGAGAAGGAGAAAGAGTGGGAGAGAAACATCAATGTGTGGTCGCCTCCCATGTGTCCCCCACTGGGGACCCGGCCCGCAACCCAGGCATGTGCCCCGACGGGGAATCGAACCAGCGACCCTTTGTTTCACAGGCCCGTGCTCAACCCACTGAGCTACTCCAGCCAGGGCCCAAGCTCCTCTCTTATGGTCCCCTCCCCTCCCGTGTACACACCACTCAGTCAGTCACAAGGGCCTCTTCCTTTCTGCTTGAGCCTCAGATTGCTTCCGCCTCAGACTTTGTCACTGGCTGCTCTTTTCATAGGAATGTTCTGTCCCATTATCTGCATGGGCTAAGTCCATCGCTTCCTTTGGGACTTGATGCAAATGTCATCTTCTCAGGAAGATATCCACTAAGCACCCACCTCCTCAATGAGCCCTTACCTGTCCCTCTCACCTTCTCCTCCTGCCCCCACTTCCGCTCCCCTTACCCTGGTCCAATTTTCCCACAGCACTTATGTTGAGCGCACTACAGAATTAATTCACTTATTTGTTATGTTAATCAGTTACTACCTGTTTTCTGCACTAGAATGCAAGTGCAATGACAGTAGGGATTTTTTCCCCATCTTCATCCATTCATGTATCCCTATTACATGGCACGCAGTAGGTGCACAATGAACATATGTTGAATAAATGAAGGAAAGTAGTCTTTGGTGATAAAGTGTCCTATGTTCCTAAAAAGCTTTCATCGTGAGAAGAAATATCCTAATAGAAAATCACTTTTTTTAAAGTTTGTATTCTATGTGTACGTGTGTGTGTGTATGCATGCACACGCATATACACACACTCAGGTGCAAATACAAAAAGTGATTTTTAAAATGGCTATAAAAAATCTCAGCGAGCTTACACAAACTCTGTCAGAACCAAACACTGACCTAGCTGCAGGAAGAAATAACCTATGTGAGGTAGAGCTCTCGCTCTTACATGGCTCAGAGGTTTCTAGAACAAGAAGGCACACAGGCCCTGGGGAGGCACTAATGCAAGACTGAAAGACAGAAGATGTTTCCAATCTTAACATAAATAAAATGAAGCCCCACGCTGCAACGATTTACTTCCCACCCATTGGTCTCTGCAACATTACCATCAGCAGCAGGATTCTCCCGTTTTGTTCTTGTAAAACTGCCTGATTTTTATTTTTAAGGCCAGAAAAATCTGTGTTGATTTCTAAAAGGTCATGATTGTTACACTGGATGAACCCAAGGCCCTCTGTCCTAATTTCCTTCTCCCCATTAACTAAGTGCTCCCTGTTCTCCTGGGTGGTGATTGGATCTGTCGCTTAGTCTTTCTTCCTTACAGTTTTCACGAGTACTCTAAAGATGTGGTCTGGGAACCCAGGGCAGCAGCCTGCTGCTAACCTTCAGTCCATTCTGTGGATCTCATCCAAGGGTGCTACTGCCCCCAGGGCACCTTTGGCAATGTCTGGAGACTTTTTTGGTTGACAGCATGTGGGTGCTAGTGGCATTTAGTTTATGCTGCTAAACATCTATCTACAATGTGAAGGATAGCCCAACAAAGCGGAATCGGCTGGCCCCAAATATCAATTAGTGCTGCTGTTAAGAAACCGTATAAGAACCACCTTGTCTAAAACAACCATCTGGGAATGTCTCTGGTCCTTTGAGTTCATACTTCTTGGACTGTAAGCTGAGACTAGCCAAGGTGACATAGTCAAAGCCATCACAGAGTTAAATGTCCTACCATACCTAATTCACTGAGGACAGTACCTCGCCTACAGTTAGCACTCAGTAGATGGTGATTATTGTCCTTACCAAAGCTGTAAAAATTTTTTGAGACAAAGATTCTCCTATGAAAGTGCTTGTGCATGTAATGCATTTTGATATGGTCAAATCTCAATTTCAACTTGACATTAGCCTATATTGTAGCCAAAACATATTTTTATCCCTAGGCAAAAATAGGTTATTTGTCACCAAAATGTCATAGATAACTTGACAGGCAGTATGAAATCTTAATAAAACCTTTAAAATTCAGGGGAAAAAATATGAAACAAAGTACAAGCTCAAGCACCTATATAGGAAGGAGTTCCTAACAGCAGTGTCCTTCAGAATCAGAATCAACTTGAAACTTTTAAAAAGGAAATATACTCCAGGCCAAAATTCCTCAAGACTGTCAATGTCACAGAAAACAAGGAAAGATGGAGAAACTGTCCCAGACCAGAAGAGACTAGGGAGACTAACGAATGAAATGCAGTATGGTATCCTGGATGAGATCCTTGAACACAAAAGGAATGGTAGAAAAACTGGTTAAATCTAAATGAGCTCTGGAGTTTAAGTAATAGAAATATATCAGTGTATCAAGGAAATCTAAGAGTTAACAGTGGGAGGAGCTGGGCGAGGGCTACATGGGAGCTGTCTGGGCTATCTTTGCAACCATTTTGTAAATCTGAAAATATGCTGAAATGACTGAGGTTATTTCATAACATAGGAAATAAACAAGCCTGGAAGGACCTCCAGGAATTTTGCTCAAAACTCTGAGGTCCACATGTGTGTACGTTGAGAAAGCTCTCATTGACTCTGATGCAAACCCCATGGTTGAGACCCATCTCCAGCTTTGTTTCCTAAACATATTCTATTCCCTATTGTTGCTATAAAATCATCCCTTCCAAAAAACACAGGAGACCTGAGGGACAAGAGAGTCACCTGTGCCCAGGATCCTGCTTGGGCTCCCCCAGTCTCTGACCAAAAGCAGCAGACCCCTAGGAAATGCAGGATTGGTCTTCTTTCATTCTCTCCTTAAGTGTGAAAAGTCCCCCCAGTCTCACCATCTCAGAAATTAATTCCTGAACACAGTAACTCCATTCTCTGCACAGCAGACGTCTGTATACTGATTCTTGTGCCTCTGGTTGGATCCCAGTGCATGTGTCTTTTTGTTCATCCTGTCTTCCTTCTAACACATGTTAGAGCCAGAAGTCCTCTGACAGGCCAAGGTCAAGAGGAGTCCCGCTCCTGCAGACTGCTCATTCACCCAGGGATTGTGGAAGGACTGTCCTGGAGCTTGGTTTGAATTACAACAAAAGCAAGAGCATTGTTGAAAGACCCTCTTTAGAGCAGAAAGGCTGTACAATTTCACTTGGCAAAGACCTTGGGCCTCTATCCAGGTTATTCTTTTCTGCTCTACTGTGAGCATGAAAGCAATCTATTTAGATATGCACCGAGGATTTTAACACCACAGCCAAAATAAGAACAAGAAAGAAAAAGAAAGTAAAAAAAGAGAGAAGGCAGGGAGAGCGGACAGAGGGGAGGGAGGGAGGAAGTTAGTTAGCTCCAGGAAAAAAAAAAAAGCCAGTATCACATCTGACAACTGAGCAGCATCTGAAAGATCTGTCTATCCCCATATAATACATATATGCGCCTCCTATATATAGATACCCACAGGCATGCATATAGTATATTCACACACACACACAAGTGCTCAACCCTCTATGCCTAAAGCCATTGAATCCTATGATTGAGCACAAAAATAACTGTTAGAGAACCATAAATGTGTGCATTAATTCATTCATCAAATAATTCATGTATTCATCAAATATTCAGTACCTACTATGTGCCAGGAACTGTTTCAGGAGTTAGGGATAGAACAACAGACAACACACAGTTACTACCATTGTGAAACTTTAACATTATTAAATACCATCATCAAATCTGTATTAAGTGTCCGTTATTGGGCTATGCAATCCTTTTACATATATTTTACCACGTATTCCTCACAACAACTGTATGAGGAGATAAAGTTATTGCTCCCAGTTTCCAGATGAGAACCTGAGGCTTATCGAGATCGAATAATTTACACAAAGGAGGTGATGGCACAGAGATTTTAACCCAGAGACAGTACTGCAGCATGGGAGCCAGCTAGTACCAGCACCTTCAGTGTCAGACGCCAACTGTTAACCTATCCAGTGCTGACATCAAGTGCTGACGGGAGCAAAGAAACATAAATATTGCTCTCCCTATTCCAGTGTGGAAGGATTCTGGAACTTTCTTTATTGCCCCCCTGGGTTCCCAGAGTTTCTGGGTCTAGGAAGAGGAATGCCCTTGCTTGCACTTGCTCCTCCTCCTCCTTTCCTTCCTCTCATTCCTGGTAAGGGAACAGCAGGGAGGGAACCGCCTTTCCATCCCACGCACAGCTGTGGCAAGGAAGCGCTGGCAGGTGCCAAGCCCTCTCAGGAGCGGGAATCCAGGGGCAGCGGCTCCCTGCTCTTCGCCTTGGCTCTCCCACTTTTGGATGAGCCTCATCCGCACGCCACCTGTTCTGTTCCCCTCAAGGTCTGGTGTTGGCTCCTAGTCGGACCCCAGAAGATGCCCTCTGCTCCAGGTGGAGACCCAAGGAGCAGAGAGGGAAGATGTGTCTGAAAGGAAAAGCAGGGAAAATGCTGGATTGCATTCTCTGAGCAGCAGCCCTTGGAGACGCCTCAAGAGGCAGCTACCCAACTGGCAAGGCCGATGTCAGGGGCAGCTGTGTGCCCAGGAACAGGGAGGAGCACACATATGGCAGAGCAGGGCCGCACCATCTGTCACACACCCATGCCAGCCTCTTCACTTCAGACAAGGTGGGAGTGGGAGGCATCGGGAACGGAGCGACAGCTCCCCAAGCCAACCGCATGCTCCCCTCTAACCGCTTCTTCTAAACATTGCGCCGCCTTCACTGCTGCCACGTGGCAGCTGCCGTGCATGTGGTCCCATCATTAAGAGCATGGAGTGTACAGTCAGAAAACCCCTAGGTTTGAATTCTGGTCCAGGTATAAGTGTAGGTTTCTGAGCATCCGTTTCCCGTTTTGTAAAATGGAAATTCGAATAACTACCCCTCAGTGGAAAAGGTGAAGGTATTCAGAAGTACAAATTGGCAGTTATCAAAATAGCCACGGGGATGTAAAGTACAGCACAGGGAATAGAGTCAGTAATGTTGTAATAACTATGTGTGCTGTCAGATGGGTACTGGACACATTGGGGGAGATCATTCATAAATTATATCAATGTCCAATCTCTGTTTTATACCTGCAACTGATATATTATATGTCAAATGTAATTGAAAAATTAAAAAATAGGTTTAGAAATTATAAAGCAAATTACCCCTCAAGGTTGTGGTTGAGGATTAAATTCAATTATAACTGTACAAAGCTAAAGGCAGTGCTTTTAAAAAAAGATAATAGATATTGAGTAAACAAAACCTTTTCTATGCTGAGTCAAGCCTCCAGATGTAGAACATTCTTGGGTAGGAGGTAGGTCTTCTCACTGAGTTTTGGAAGTAAACAGTGCAATGGAGACCCTCAAACATTTTCATATGCATTCAGAGTCCCTGGGAATGGTGGGAAAAGGCAGGCTCTGGTTCAGTAAGTCTGGGGTAGGGCCAGAGAGTCTGCATTTCTGATGAGCTCCCAGTGATGTTGATGCCGCTGTCCCAGGGACCACACTTTGTGTGGCAAGGGTCTAGGAAAGCAGCTGTGGTACCTTGGACAAACCACGTCCCTTCTCGAGGCTTCCATTTTCTCAAATGCAAAATGTTTAAAGTTTGCCTACACAAACTTCACATTCCTCTTGTGATATCGCTTTGTGATACATTATCTGAAAAATGGCTGCAGCCTTTCCTCCCACCCTACTTGCCCTTCTGCAACTCAACTTTGTTGATCCTCCCACGAAGAGGTGCAGTCTCTCCCCCTGAATCTGGCTCGACTCTTGTTTAGGTTATGAGAGCACGGCAGAGGTAAGGCCGTGGGGCTTCCAGGTCTAGGCCTGGGGAAGATTGGTAGATTTCCTCTCTGCCTTCTTAGGACCCAGCTGTCCTGTAAAGAAACTCAGGCTTGAACTGCTGAATAAGAGGGAGAGGGCACCCTGGCCAGTGTGGCTCAGGTGGTTGGGCATCAGCCCACCAAGCGAAAGGTTGACAGTTTGATTCCTGGTCAGGATACATGCCTGGATTGGGGGTTTGGTCCCTGTTCAGGGCATCTACGAGAGGCAATCGATTGATGTTTGTCTTTTGAGTCCATGTTTCTCTCCCTCTATTCCTTCCTTCCTTCCCCCTCTCTAAACATAAATTAAAATAAAATTTAAAAAATTATGGAGAGGGCAAGCAGCCCCCAGCTCCAAGCACTGCAGCTGAGTGACCACACGTGTGAGCACAGCTGTCTCGGACATTCCTGCCCAAGCTGACCTCCTGGCTTTATGCAGCTAAGCAAGGGATCCCAGCTGAGATCTCATGCAACAGAGGAACCACCCTACTGAGCCCAATCCACAGAACTAGGAGCAGTAACACATCTCTGTTGTTTTAAGCCGTTATGCTTTGGGTGTAGCTCGTCACATCACAATTGATAGCTGATACAAATTTCTATTCACATAGGAGATAATAGAAGTTTCAAATGTCCGAATGTTTGGAAGAACTATAAAGAAATAGGCCTACCAAATGGAAGGGAGAATATATACCAAGAGTTGACTTTACAGTTCGAGAGTTCTTCATGCAGATGTCTCTCTACTTTCAAATCAATTTCAATTCAAGGCTACTGGATAATGTGAAAAAAGATGGAGATAATTCTGAGAAATTGTAATATAGTTGGGGACACCAGTATGTTACAAAAAATAATTAGAAAACACACATCAATTAATAGCAAGCATATATTTGGGAATACAAATATTTTAATAGCAACAATAAAACTCTATGGGCACTTGGAATTTCAGTCTGTGTATTCTGGAGCTTTCAAAGAATGGTTTGCCAGAGGAAGTACAGATTAAACCTGGACAAATGGTGGAGTAAAAAGAGATATGTAATAACTGAGTAACAGTGGTCAAATTTGACATTCAAAAAGGAAAAAGTCAGCCCTATTGACAAATACATTCTAGAAAGTTGTCAATGTCCTTTTTACTGAGAATGACAATTTTTAACAGATCTTTAAAATTCTCAGTTGCTATGGTACATGGCACATATAATTTCACTAAGTTAGTAAATTGTGGGAATTTCAGAATATTGTAGAATATATGCTACCTAAATATCGATTTTCAGAGAGGTAATACAGGTAAAAACCGTAAAGGCATAATGCAAAAGTCAAAAGATGCTGACATAGAATTTTGAAGGTGAAAAGTGTACACAAAATCCAACTGGGAAATAAATAGACAGGATTTGATGTATGCAGTGATACATCATTCTTAGCCCTCTCACCCACATCCCAGTTCTAATGTACTTCATTTTGGAAAATATTTTCTATTAAGTGTTTGCCACTGATACTGTGGACACTCAGATTTTAAAACTTCCAATAACATTCCAATAAAATGAGTTCAATGTTTAGGAATACAATGTAAAAAGTAAAATGCTTATAAATCATATTTTAACTGTAGTGGCTAATAAATACATAAGCCATTTTTTCAAAAGAACAGGAAATTAATCTTGTAAGCACCTTCTCAGAACTCCATTTACCTGTGTTACCATTTTGCTACTTCTTTCCCCATGAAATCACGGGGAGAAGGACACAGTCCTGGTAGCGTGAGACCTCAGAATAGTACCTGTATTCAACAAAAGTTCCAGCCCCAAATCAATCAAACGTTTGACTAGTCATGAGGACACACAAGACTGGTTTAGTAATAGCACAGTGTTATCCTCCCACTAACATACAGATCCCTGCCAGGCGCACATACCACTCCATGGAGTCATTAAATGAACAAAGGTCAATGAATGCAAGCTTTCTCAACGACAGACTTGGAGACAGGAAGTAATGTAATAGGAATTTAGAATGTAGATAGAAGTTGAAGCTGGCACTCTGTTCCGGCCACTGATAGCTCCCGGCTGGCCCCCAGGCTTCAGACAACCACTTGCTGACTAGTTGGTTGACTCTCTGCCCCTGGCCCTGGCTGCTCCCCTGCTGTTTCTTTGTCCTGGGCCCCAGACCATTTCCCTCCTCCTCCTCTGTGTCCTTGGCTTTCACATTTATTTATCTCCTGCTTGTACTTCGAGACCCCTCCCCTCCCCACTTTGTTACAAAGGTATTTAACCACCCACCTGACCCCCTCCTCGGGGGCCCAGAATTTGGAAGCTGTCTCCTCTGGGCCCACGTGTGTAATAAAGGCTTACTCCGTCATCCCAAAACCTGTAAGAGTTCGTTTTCCCACGACAGTAAGAGAGCAAAGGGCTTTATTCTTCACCTCTTACAGTTTAAATCTTCCATTCAACATTCCTTCATATATTCATTGAATAAATAAACAAATGTTTGTTCATATAACACTGTTATTCATATAACAATGAATAAATAAAAGACAAATACTAAGTTTCAACATACATTCATGGGGAAAAAAGAGATAATAAATAAACTAATAAATATAGAAAATGCTAGATGACTGCAAATAGTCTGAAGAAAATTAAAGCTGTGTCAGGAAAGGGAAGCAGTGAGCAGAAACAATTTTGGGGGAGGGTATTAAGGAAAAGTCTCTCTAGAAAGGAGACATTTGAACAGAGATGCGAGTGATAGAACATCGCACAGAAAGGATACAAGGAGCACAAAAATCCCGAGTCAAAAAGGAGGGTTGGTATTAAGATGTGATTATCACATAACAACAAAGATAATATTAAAAATAGAATAAGCAAAAGAAATTAAACAGCGAACTAGAGCTGGCTTTGTGTTTGTGTGTGTGCGTTGCCCACTGTGGGAGTTTGAGTTCTGTATTGGGAAGGGAAGATGGTATTCCCTAAGCAAATATGTTCAAGACAGACAACTTCCAACCCATTAGCTGCAGTCCCCTGGGAAGCTTGTGTTCAACCCTGTCAGCAAGGATCTGTAATACAGGATAACCATCTCTACCTGAGAGTGAGCTTTCAAAGGGCAAAGCACAGTGCTTGTCCCAGAAGGGTCCTTCAAGTTCACGCTGAATTGCCTAGGGGAAGACCTCCAGACATCCCTGTTTGCTTTTCAAAGCACTGAGTTTGTGCTTTGTAACCAGAAGGGGGAAAAAAAAACAAAACCTAAATTGATCTCCTCTGTGTAACTCCAACATGTTTCCCAGCTGTTTCCTTCTGGAAATCTACTTTATTGAGAAAACTCCCTGTCATCTAAAAAATCTTCAGAAAATAGGGGTGCGTCTTGGAGGAAAATTGTGAATTGGGAGCTCAGACTGATGGGGTTTGAAGCACTGATTACTGCTGAACACACCTTCTTTATTTGTGTGGAAGAAAAGAACACACGATTCCTGGAGGGGGTGCAGAACAAAGCTCTCTCCAAGCTGGGCATCTCACAGGGCCAGCTGGGTTTT
>PVKM010007494.1:0-41331 GCA_004027735.1 Carollia perspicillata | reverse complement strand
TATAAAACTGCATGGGCAAAGATGAGTCATAAGGTGGCTTGATGTAGGGACTTGTTGACTTTGGTTTTGATAAAAATGGTATTAGTACATCAATGAAGAAGAAAGTGGACAATATACTCAGCAGGAAAATGCAGCAGGAGGCAAGCCAGAAGATTAAGAAGTAATGAGATATTTGAGATTGATGAAGTCACTAGTCCCATTTAGATGAAGGATTGAATAAAGGCTTTCGTTTTTGCTTCAAGTGGATGGAATAAATACCCATTAGTCTTGGAATGGCAATATGCTAATATTTCAGTAGCAGTTCTCGCCCCACAATCTCCATATTACAATAGTTTGTATAGTGTACTACTCATAGGCAATGTCCTGTATAATAAATTAATATATATTATACTATATAAAGATCACACCAATTCTATGAATTCTATTCTCTTGTAACAGATAAAGGGTCTGAGCTTTATAGAAAGTATAAATTTTAAATTGTATAGCTAACAACATAGGTTGGAGGTGAGGAAACTTCACCTAAATTTTCCAAAAGCTCTCCTCAAAGTATGTACCATTGGGCAAATCACTTAAATCCTTAACTTCAAACTTCTTCCTGAAGGAATCGTTTAACTTTCAATATCTCCCTTCCTCATTTTTTTCTTTCATCTCATCTTCATAGAAATAGAGCAGAGAGGGTATGGACTACTCTTGGGCAAAATACCTGGATATGGGGACAAAGTCAATTTAACATCGATAGAACATGAATATAATCAGTATGTCTACATAAGACAATGCAATAAATGAAAAAGAAATAGTTACAATAGACCAGAGGGAAGTGGGAAGGGGGATAACAGGGGAAAGAAGGGGAAGGGTCAAGTCAAGGAACATGTATACAGGACCCATGGACAAGGACATCAGGTTGGAGGGCAAATTGAATGTGGGAGAGGTGGGGGGGAGGGCAGAAGAGAGCAACTAAGAGAAAAATGGGGATGACTATAATTGAGCAACAATAAAAATGTTTTAAAAAAGAATAGAGTATGCAAAAATAGACTAAAACAAAATTTCCATGTAGCCCTGGCTGGGGTAGCTCACTGGATTGAGCACAGGCCTGCAAACCAAAGCATTGCCGGTTTGATTCCCAGTCAGGGCACATGCCTGGGTTTCAGGCCAGGTCCCCAGTAGGGGGTGTGCTAGAGGCAACCATACACTGATGTTTCACTCCCTCTCTTTCTCCCTCCCTTCCCCATCTCTCTAAAATAAATAAATAAAATCTTTCAAAAAATTTCCTTGTAATTCCTTGTCTAAATTCCTTTTCTGGTTAGAGATCCAGAGTCAGTTGTTATGACTTTACATAAGGACCTTGACTGATGGAACATCTAGCACAAACAGAAAGTAGTAAAGTGGTAAGTTTTGAATTGGAGGACAAAAACTTAGAAGCTGATGCAACTGTCTACCTAGCAATCTTGAGTCAACTGAAAAATATTACAAAGAATAATAGAAGTCATTAAAATGTAATCATATTCGCATGTAAAAATGAATCATGTAAGTGCTATAATAGAAAAGAACATTCCATTTACAATGGCACTCGCAAAGAAAAAATAAAATACATTGACATAAAGATAATGTGCAAGACATGTACAGAGAAACTAGAAAGTACACTAAATAACATAAAATTATACTTAAGTAAATGAAAAGACATAATGTGCTTTTGGTTAGAAAGACTGTAAAAGTATTAATCCACTCCACATATATGACATGATTATAATTAAATAACAAAGGTAAAATTTTATCAGGTTTCTACTTGAAAAAAGGGGGAAATATTTCAAACATTCTAAGAAAAGAAGATAGATCAAAAGAGAATATCCTCTTAGATATTAAAATATCTACAAACCACATAACCTTTGATATATTAATATATTAAATCTGCATTATGTCAATATATTAAAGCACTTTGGAGCCATGGAAATAAAAAGTGGTTGAATGGACCAGAAGAGACACTAAAGAGAATTCTTATGGGATTCTGATTAACTATAAGGATGGTATTGCAAACCAGTGGGGAAGAGTTGCCTTAAAGGAACAATTCCATTCTTTGGTACCTGGATAAAAGTTACCATAAGGAACTGTATAAATGGAATGTTTTTCTCATTTCTGTGTTAGGTTTCTGGGTCTGTCATAACAAATACTCACAGGCAGGCTTTCAATACAATGATTTATTTTCTCACAGTTCTGACACTTGGATGTTGTTTTAATGTCCTGGCCATTGTGAATAATGCTGCAATGAATATGGGGGTGCAGATAGCTCTTGGAGATACTGAAATGATTTCATTTCCTTCGAATATATACCCAGGAGTAAGATTACTGGATCATAAGGTAGCTCTATTTCAGTTTTTTGAAGAATTACCCTCTTGTTTCCCATAATGGCTATACCAATTTACATTCCCACCAACACTGTATAAGGGTTCCTTTTTCTCTACATCTTTGCCAATATTTGTTATACCTTGTCTTGACAACAATAGATTGTCTGGCAACAACCAGCAGTTTGAAAAAGGCAAAAAAAAGATCATTCTGGGAGGGCAAGGCCTTGCAGACACCTTGATTCACATGTGTAGACTCCAGAACTGTGACACAATAAATTGCTACTGTTTTAGCCCTCCACATTTACAGATTTTTGCTATACCTAGGATAGTTTCTATAGTAGTATATAGACCTCTATTAAAAATTTAATTTATTTACTATTTTCAAATAGAGAGGGTTTTTTTTCTAAACAGAACGTGGCTATGTTTATCACCTTGATTGTGGTAATGGTTTCATGGATACATGCATATCTTCAAACTCATTGAATTGTATACCTTAGTTACATCCAGCTTTTTGACTTTCAATTATACCTCAATAAAACTATTCTTTTAACAATGAGGAAAGTAATAATTTTCTACATGGCAAGAAAAATATAGTCAAAAGAATAATGATAAAATGAAAAAAATATTAGCAACACATAGGTAAAAGGATAATTACAAATGACAATTACAAAGCACCCATAAAAATAATTAAGAAGTTTAATAATATAATAGGAAAAAATGGTGAAAATGTGACTTTTCACTTTGCATAACACCAAAAAAATGTGTTAAAACATGGTGAGTGTCATTAAAATAATGCAAAATAAAACAAGAGAATATTCTTTTCATCTATCAGAATGACATCCTTTTAAACTATTGTATGCTAGTGAACTGTAGGGAAATAGATAATCCCTTACATTCTTGGTGGGAAATAAATTATACTTTAACTTTCTATTTCATTGCTTTACCAATTATAAAAAAATAAACAATAAGGGCAATATCTTCATGCCGTGCTTCTTTGTACTCATGAACATAGAGCAAGTGTTTTAACTCATAGCTTTTAAATTTAACTCATTATTGGGTTGACTTTCCTTAAATTTTGGCATCACTAACTAATCAATGGTGCTCTGTTGGGTCTTTCCACATCACCCCTCACTGAGATGAGAGGAATTAAAATGAAGAAATGGGACTTCTTCATAAGAAATAATACTTGTGGTCTAAGAAGTCACATTATAGCCCTGGCTGGTGTAGCTCAGTGGATTGAGTGCTGGCCTGAGAACCAAAGGGTTGTTGGTTCACTTCCCAGTCAGTGTACACACCTAGATTGAAGGTCATATTCCCCACTAGAGGGCCCATTAGAGGCAACCACACATTGATGCTTCTCTCCCTCTCTTTCTCTTCCCTTCCCCTCACTCTAAAAATAAATAAATGAAATCTCATTTTTTTAAAGTCACATTATAAATCAGGGAGGAAGAGTTCTGTACAATATAAAGAAATAGGAAAAAGAAACAGAGAAAGAAATAGGATAGTCACTGGCCCCAACACTTGCCTTAGAATTTGAAGAGACCCATTTTATAATTCTGTAGTTGGTGCCTATGTCAGCAAACAACTTTGGGGAATTTGGATCCTTGACCTTTCAGAGACTACCTTTATCGTCATGTACTCTAATACATCTGCCAAACCAGATGGGAAAAGATGTGAGGGAAGATGTTTAGATAATTTAAGGTAAACAATATGCTCCATATCACACATGACAGATGGTGGGTAAGAGCTCAAATCGTGGGTCAGGGGTTCTGGCTTTGCACCCCACCTCTGGTGCGACTCAGTATATCATCTGTGGCAACCCAGCCTCTCTGTGTGTCTCTTGCCCCACCTAAATTAGGGACATATTAGCTTCTTTGTGAGTTGTTCTCAGTGTTACATGAACTGAAGCAGATATTCAGCAAAGGATCTGAGAGAGAACCATCATTTTTATATGTTTTTCATAGAAAATTATATTAGAAATCTACATAGAGTTCAGATTTTTACTATACCAGCTATAGTACATGAAACAGATACCCTAAACAAGTCCAAGGCATCATGCATTAAAATTTCATTGTAGCTGGCTGCACATTTGGAACAAAAATGATTACTTTAAAAGAAACAGACATGTGCTTTTACATGAAGTTAGAAATAAATTATGTTTTGTGTTTTCTATGTATTGAACCCACTTCCACTCCAAAAAGCATATTTTAACTTTTGGCTCATAATACTTGAAACCAAACCAGTAACACAGTTAGCAAGACAGAAGAAAATTATCTCATATTTCAACATGGGGTTGTCCTTTTCACTTATGGCTAATTAATGGTTACATATGAGGTGCTCCAGGAATCCCCTAGATTTTAGAGACAAGATAGAGGCTGTTGGGTTTTCACAGTACCAGCTCCCTTACTTGTTTGTATGCTGGCTTTGTGTCTCCTGGTGATCTTGCACTCCTGAGGGAGGTGATATCCTGATAAGCTGCTATATTTGTAAAAGTCATTTTGTTTGTGCAGAACCAGCAACATGCAGAACAATAATGACAACAGAAGTCCTTCCTAAAATAAGTTTTAGTTTATATTGATAGATGTTTAAAAAGCTAAATAATAATTATGTTTCTACTTATTTCTAAGATACATTCATTATTCATTTAGGATTTAAAAAGACACATTAGTTTACGGGCATGAGGCTGGGGGCAGTCACTAAGTAGAGTTGCAATGTGAGATGCTGGGTGCCCCCTGAGACTAACCAAACACACATAATGTGTTCTCCAGGGCTGAGGATTTTAGGAGACTATGAGCTTCTCTGAATTTGCATCTACCATTTTATATGTAGGCACATCTCTTTCATCAGCTATTCAGATGGTCCTTCAACCAAAAATGACTGAAAACCACAGATCTATAGAATGCACAAACCCCAATGTATTATGCTTTAGAACTTTCAACCAAATGAAGTCTGGCAGTGCTTATCACTCAGTCACAGGACAGACTGAGAACAGTAATGAATAAAGTGAGCTGCGAAAGAATACTGTTTGCGTTTGGAAGGAACAGTTCGATAATTCCTTTGGGAGGGTAATGAAACTTCCATTTAAGCCTAGTTGACTGTGGGGTTGTTGAGTGAAGACATCTTAATTTTGCTCTATTCATGGAGTGCACAGAAGAACATGGTCACCAAAGAAAAAAGCTCTAATCTCTAATCAAGGTTGAGTGTTATTTGCTTTTAAAATTTGCTTTACTTCTTACTCTTAATAGATAGAAAACCATTTTTTCAAACCTGAGCTATAAAACCTTTCTTATTTCTATGTACAAAATCTAAGTGGAGTTTTCCATGCCCTGGTAGTTGGATTTCAGTGTCTTTAACCCGAGGGGAAAATTGGGTTCAACATGTTTGAGATCGTTAAAAGAAAATGTCAAATCCTAAAGAGGCATGAGGTATACAAGTTGTGTAGGTATTTTTTGACCCAAATTATACTCATACTAAATTTACTGCAAAAGATACTGGAAAATAAAACTTTTGTCCTGTTGTGACAGCATATCATGAAGAAAATATTTGTGGGTTAGTTTTAAAAGGTTCTTGGAGTTATTAATGAATTTTTATTCTCTACAATAACAACTCAGGATTATCATTCATGTTATGAAATTTGAGATCCTCTCTGAGATTCTGTTACAGAGAACAGTTGAGAACTCCATCTATTCAGGTTTAAATGGCTAATGTTTTGACTCTTTGGAGCATCTGAGACAAATTATACATTCTGGTCTGCACACCCCTTATGGGATAGGGTTGCCTGTTTCTATGATTATCAATGCATTAATAAACAAAGGAGGACATCCTTTCCAATAAAATATTTTAAGTTTACAGCCCCAACTGTAAAACGCCCCGAAATAGTGTGGGTAGACAAAGCAGCTTTAATTTCCTTCTGATTAGAGGTCATAAAATGTGAACATGCTATTTAAATGGTGCAATGCTCAGCTTTACACATGTTTATAGAGAAACAATTAAAAGCATGTAAACCAAATGTATGCTAGGACCACAGTTCCATTGACTAGACCCTCTCCTTAGACACACATGCACAGTCTTCTACAAGGTCTGTCTGGAAAAAGTCCAGCCATTGTTAATATAATGAGAATGGCTTGCCCAACACTGATGTAACCTGGCAGCCAAAGAGAGTGGACTGGAATGCATATGTGTGAACAATGACAACTTCACTGTACTAGTCAGTGGGGAAGACAGATGCAGTTGAGTGAGCATGTGTACTGTGTGGCCATGGCATTCAAAACGACTGAGTAGAACAATGAATCTGCATCAAATTTTGTGTTAAGTTTTAACATTCCTCTGTGGAAACTATTCAGATGATTCAAAAGGCTTTCAAGGATAATGCAATGAGTGCTGCACAAATAAAAGTGTGGCACAAATGCTTCAAAGATGGTTGAGAATCTGTTGAACATGATACACATTCTGGAAGGCCTGTAATAAGCAGAACACCTGAGAATGTTGAATGTGTACAGACTTCAATCAACAAAGATCAGCAATTGACAGTGTGAGAACCAGAAGCTGAGTGGGGGATTCCAAAAACTATTGTGTCCAAGATTTGATGCAAGATCTTGATGCAAGATCTTGACATGAAAAGTGTTGTGGCAATATTTGTTCCATGGCTTTTGCTATTGATGGTGATTCCAACAAAGGATTTTGCAGTGTTTTGAACAGTGGAAGAGATGCTTGGAGAACTGTGTGAGGTCCCAGGGTGCCTACTTTGAAGGGGGCAGAGGCATCATTGTCCTATGTACAATGTTTCTTGTATCCTGTATCTCTTCAATAAATGTTTCTGTTTTTTAATAGCATATGGCTGGATACTTTCTGGACAGACCTCCTGTATCTTGTGTGTATGTGAATTAGAGCATAATTCTGACTTGCCTTCCAAAGATATCTTTATTTCTTTCTCTTAGCTTTATCTTGGCTCTTTTTCCTCTTGGTCTTCATTGGACAAATATTTTTTGTTGTCACTCATATATATATATTTATATATGTGTGTATATATATATATGCTTCAAAGATGCTTCAGAGATGGTTGAGAATCTGATAGTTGAGAGATGCA
Organism: Carollia perspicillata; assembly: GCA_004027735.1. Classification (NCBI taxonomy): domain Eukaryota; kingdom Metazoa; phylum Chordata; class Mammalia; order Chiroptera; family Phyllostomidae; genus Carollia; species Carollia perspicillata. Next base: position 33,906 of record PVKM010007494.1, on the reverse strand, counting down.
TCTTTGAAGCATCTCTACTTAAGTAGAGAAAATATAAATATACATATATTCTCTACTGAAGTAAGCCAGGTGGTGAAAGACAAATACCATATGATCTCACCTATAAGTGGAACCTAATCGACAGAACAAATAAGCAAGCAAAATATAACTAGAGACATTGAAATTAAGAACAAACTGACAGTAACTAAGGGGAGGGGGAAAAGAAATAATGGGGGAAAGAATTCCAGTACCAGATTGAACAGTCTGGTACTGGCATGAAAATAGATATATAGATCAATGAAACAGAATAGAGAGCCCAGAAATAGACCCACTACTATAGCAATATTTTGTTATATCTTCTTTGGCAAAGGAAACAAAAGAAAAAATAAACAAATGGGACAACATCAAACTAAAAAGTTTTTGCACAGCGAAGGAAACCATCAACAACAAAAAAAGACAACCAACTGAATGGCAGAAGATATTTGTCAATGACATCTTGCATGAAATTAATATCAAAAATTTATAAATAACTCATACAACTCAACACCAAAACCCCCAAAAATCCTATTAAGAAATGGGTAGAGGACTAAATAGATGCTTCTCCAAAAAGAACATACAGATGGTCAATAAATATATATTGTAAAAATATGCTCAACATCACTAATCATCAGAGAAATGTAACTTACAATAGTGACCCCAAAATAAATGTAATTTATTTATTAAATATTGTGTATTTATTCTTATATGTTTAAACTTCAGTCACCTTCAAAGTACTCTTCATTTGAAGCAATTCATCTATTGAGGCTTTTTTTCCACTGCTTACAAAAGTTTTTGAACTTGCTAGTTTTAATGCCTTTTAGTCTTTCTGCCCTTTTTTGTCTCACCTCTTCCACATCAGCAAAACATTTCCCCTTGAGGGCTTTTTCTCATCCCGGTAAACAAAGAAAGTTGCTCTGAGCAAGATCAGGAGAGCTGGTGAATAGGGAGGGTGGGGCACAGGGGTCAGGCCCTTTGTGGTCAAACACTGCCCAACACTCAGCACAGTGTGGGCGGTGCACTTGTAAATCACCCATCATGAAATGGGCAAAGGCTTTGAAAGAGTCTTCAAAAAAACTTCATTGAAGCCAAACTCAGCCTCTCACATCAATGCCAGCTGGTGCACTGATATAGATGGGTTCCTAGAACATTCAAATTGCAGGGAAAGCCTTTATTTACTACAAGGGGCCTGCCCTCCACAAGATAATTCCAGGTTTTTTGGGTCCTGCCCTTGTAAAACCACAATAAGATATCACTTCACACCTATCAGAATGGTTAACATTAATAAATCAATAAGTAACAAGTGTTGGCAAGAATGTAGAGAAAAGGGAACCCTTGTGCACTGTTGCTGTGAATGAAGATTGGTGCAGAAACTACTGAAAATAGCATAAAATCCCCCCCCCAAATTAAATATGGATCTGCCTTTTGACCCAGCTATCCCATTTCTGAGAATAAATCCCAAAGAACCCAAAATACTAATTCAAAAGAACATAAGCACCCCTATGTTCATTGCAGTGCTATTTATAATCACCAAGATTTGGAAGCAGCTCAAGTGTCCATCAGTAGGTGAGTGGATAAAACAACTATGGGACATTTACACAATGGAATACTACTTGGCAATAAAAAAGAAAATTTTACCTTTTTCAACAGTATGGATGGACATAGAGAGCATTATGCAAAGTGAAATAAGCCAGTCAGAGAAAGACAAATACCAAATGTTGTAACTCAAATGTGGAGTCTAATGAACAAACTGAACTAACAAACAAAATAGAGACAAACTCATAGACGGGGAGCAGATGACAACTATGTGGGAAATGAGATTAGGGAGAGGGACGATGGAGCAAAAAGGAAAAAGGACTCATGGACATGGACCACAGTGCGGTGATTGTGGGAGAGGGGGTGGGGGAGGAGATATTAGGGGAGTAATGTAAATGGTAACAGAAGAAATTAAACTTTCAGAAACAAAAAATATATTTTTGATTCAAAACAAGTATTGCCATATACATTAATTATTTAAATTGTAAACTTAATCCTATACTAATTACAAAAGTAGGAGTTAGGAAATATTTTGTGATTTTCAGATTAACCTAATATTACACTACTGAAGTACTAAAAGAGTTACATTATATAAAATAGCAGTTTTCAAAGCCAAAACTCTGTTTCGTAGGCATTTTTTATGATATTGGGTTGTTCAAAAAAATTGTTTAGTCTTTTTCCAAACCATTGCTGTAGTAGTGCTTAGTTGTCTTTAGCTTCATCTGAAACAATTTTGTTAGAATATATTGTGACAAGTGTCATATCAGCATGCACTTAAAAATGCTTATCAAAATTGGTGAATTTTTGTGTAGCCATTTTAACATTGAAAATGGAAGAAGATACACAAGATTTTCAGTGTATTATGCTTTGTTATTTCAAGAAAGGTAAAAACACAACTGAAATGCAAAAAAAGATTTGTGCAGTGTATGGAGAAGGTTCTGTAACTGATTGAATGCGTCAAAACTGGTTTGTGAGGTTTCTTGGTGTTATTGACATTTTGGCCAAATAGTTGTTTGCTATGGGGTTGTCTTACGCATTGGAAGATATTTAGCAGTACCCCTGGCCTCCATCCACTAGAAGCTAATAGCAAGAGATAACCAACATACTCAAAATATCCAAGTCAATAAAGTTGTTGGTGAAAACGCAAAATGTGTTTTTTGTATGGAAAAACTAAATAATTGGACCCTTTGGCCTGTGCAATAATTGCCTTTCTGGACTGTTCAGTTAAGAGATGGCAACTTAGTGGGAATTAAACTTAGTGAGGGGATCTAGAGAATTTAACTTCCCTAAGCCATGCACACACACACACACACACACACACACACACACACACATATTCATAGGCACACAGGTACAATGATGGAGAAACACAGGTTCATGCTTCCCAGACTCACACATTTTGGACCTGTCACCTTATTGCCCCTCTACAATGTTCAAAAAAGGATTCAGTTTTATACTACTGTCCCAACTTCCCTTAATCAGGACTTTATCTTTTATCTTCAGGTTATCTCTGTTTTCCCCCTGTTCCTCAGCATTTACATCCCTAATGTCCTAAAATTATCCCAACAGTAATTAATACTATTCTGAAACTGAAAGCAGCTCAACTAGCTATCTCATAAAAGCATGTATATGCATTCAGTCTACCCCCAAAAAAAGACATTTGCAGAAATAGTTTCTTTTGAACTGAAGAAGCTCTGGCCATCTCTCCTCACTGCAAGTGGCCCACAGGTCACTTAGCCTTTGCAGACTGGTTCATCAAAGACTGCCCGCCCTTCTGCTGTCCCATCTTTGTGCTGCAAGTGACCGGATTTCCAGTCTACTTGCATCAACCTGGAAAATGAGGAAAACTAGGTGTGCCCTGAGTGTGATATGTATCAAGGTTAGACTACTTCTGATGTGACAAATCTCTATACGACATCCCAGGGAACTGTCCTGCTGCCACCCACACTATGTCTATATGAGGTACAATCTGCTGTGAATAATGGCTTATCCCTTTAAAAAAAAAGGCAATTTATAGTTTTTTTCCAAAGTAAGTATGCAGATATTTTGCTAAAATTCAGACTATTGGGCCAATGGCATTTAAAACTGAGCATAGTCACGCCCAAGTAAAAACTGTAGAAAGGAATACATGGCTTTTGGAACCTGTTAAATGTCATTACTGCCAAGAATGTGATGTATGGTGATAATTAGCTATTGTATTCACCATGGACGGTACAGACTGCATTCTGGAATGGTGCTACAGCAAGTCTTCCCAGCATATTTTATATAATTTGGCAAAATGTTTATGAGCAATTTTAAAAAGCATAGGCCACAAATTAACACAGAAACTATATCAAAATAATTTCCTGTTCTCTTATTGTTCAGTTTGTTCGTTTTCTTCCAGTTTTAAACCAGGAAATCTTTTTTCTTAAATCCTGAATAGGATATAACCTCTCTCTTCTCAAAAAAATGGATTAATGTACACCCTCAATGCTTGTAAATCTGCTCAGTTTCTAGTTATCATTATTTAGGCAACATGCCTCTGAGTAAACAAAATATACCTTATTGAATTTTGAAACTATTACCCCAGAGAACTTGGACATTTTCATATGACCACCTTCTATCTTTATATTTGCCATAATTAAACCTCAAATATAAGACTAACATTTCTTTTTCTTTCTTAAAGTTAAGAAGCTGTTTTTTGGTTATTAACAATTTATTCATTTATATATCCATTAAACAACCAGTTCATAAACTACAGCTCATGGACCAATCCCACCCACTTCCCATATATGCTAATAAAGTTTTATTAGAACACAGCCACTCCCATTGACTTATGTATTGTCTTGGGCTGCTTTCTCACTACAAAGGTAGAGATGAACACTAGTGACAGAGACCATGCAGAGCCTAAAATATTTACAAGCTGGCCTTTACAGAAAAAGTTTGCTGACCCTTATGTAACAGATATTTATCGAACACCTGTTTAATACTAAGCACTATGCTAGACATTGAAAATATAAATATAATAAATGTTCTCAAAAATTCATAAATTATCATCTGATTTATATGGTAGCAGGAAAGATGAATAGGAAGAGTAAGGACAAATCAGATATATTATTCAGAGAGACAATGTAAGATCAGAAGAGCATTCTCCATTAATGGAAAAAATATTGATGAAACCTAGTATGTATTCTTGAGTGGAAGAAAAAAAGCCACACAAACTTTAACCTAACCTTTAATTCGTAAGACTTCTGATACTTTCCTCAATGACCACGTGACTGCAAAAGCTATCCATCAATATTTCACCAGGGGATCGTATTTCAAAGTGATACCTGAAGAAAGAGAGGAAAAAATCAATTTTTTATGTTATTCTCTAAGGCTTTTGTTCTACCTGATGATTATTTTATATATTTCTTATAGAGTGGTAAATCAGAATATCCAATTTTTCTTTGCACTGCCAAGGTTAAGCATAGAGATGAGCATGACACTGTCAATATTTATGTACAATTTATTTTTATTTCGTTTCTTTGAAACAATGACATTTAATGTTTATGTGGCTATTTCCAGTTAACTTTTCTGACACATCAAGCCAGTCATCTTGTAACTGACCTTACCTGACACTTATGGGCTTGACTGTGACGTTCGCCCATGCAGAAATACAAAATACAAAACAAATATAGTTCAATTATGCTATGTATAACAGTCTTCTTTTAGAAATATAAATTTCAAATACACATAAATGTCCTCAACGTGTCTAAGGTGACAGCATACATTCTAACTACTGTCCTTGCAGTTTCCTTTCAGACATCCCATGTATTAGAAAGGTAAGCTTGCTTCTGAACCCGGGGTCACTCTCTGCATGGCATCAAGTGAGATGGGCACTCTTCAACACACAGGCGAACTGACTTCATTGGTCTTAAAGAGGTTGAGTTTTTTGTTTGTTGTTTTTATTTCTATACTCCTGGCTCATTTAGTTATTCAACTGTGTTCAGAAAAGCCTTCTAAAAGGTCAAGAAGTCTGCTACCTAAATGAGGATAAGTAATGCGTTGCTAATAACAATCATTACTAAAATTTAATTTATAACTTTGTTATATCTTCCCTTCCTCCCAAACTGCTGTAAAGTGACATAATAAAACCAGGCGTACAGGATGTCTGTCAAGAAGTAATGGAAAACTAAAGTCAGGAATTCATATATAATGTGAAAGGGATGGAGACAGCCAATCATTACAAAATTAGCACACAAATGAGCTACAATCAGTGAATAAATGCATCAGAGGAAAACCATGGAAATATAATTTCAGATTTAATGAAGAGATGCAGCTTCTATAATGAAAAAGTTAGTTTTAATTTTTTTGAAATAATATTAGGTTTGTGATTGAGTTCATAAACAATATCTAGCATATTGCAGGTATTTAAGTCTGGAGCAAATGGAAGCATGGATTACTGTATTGCTTGTTTTGATGAAGTTTATCATACAAGTTGAGCACTAGGTGACTCGTCTGTGGGTGACTAATGAGGACATAATATTGACAAGGCAGCCTTGTATGAAGTTTAGCACACACAAGATTATGTTGTCCTTTTCTCATTATTATAACACTATATTCTTCTTATATTTTCTTATTTATCTCATACTGATGACCTCATATGAAATTGTTGAGAGAGTCAGCTAGCTCAACATTGAGATGTTAGAGTTATTACAACTAAAATAATTACCTCGCCTTCATGGTATCTCTTGAGGCATCTCCATTCCAATTGTTTAAGTCCCATTCTTTCTTAAATCATTCTAAGTTTAAAATAAGAGATATTCTAAGGATATAAATTCAATTTTCAGTAATTCAGCCACCTGAAGAATGAGACTTAGTGTTTAGATTTTTTTGAAATCTCAGATGTTTCAGAGAACTTATAAAAGCTTCTTATATGATTTTTTATCTATTTTATCTGTTTTTGCACTTGATGTTAATGGAATTATTCAATATGTTTTTCTAGCTCAGTATTATATCTTCTAGCTCAATATTATATTTTAAGGTTCATTTTTATTGATGTGTACAATGGTATTTACATCATCTTGATTTATTTATAATATTCCACTTATATAGATATCTAGCATTTATTTACACATATAATTCTTGATTGACAACTGGAACTTTTTGCATATTTTTGCTATTTTCATAAATGGTATTAATGGTATTATGTACATGTAGTGTTCCTTCATACAGGTTTCTCTAGAGCAGTTATTCAAGATGATATTTCAGAACCATTAATGAAATGTGAAATCAATTTAGTAATACACAGTCAAAAGTTTATGAAAATATTATAGGGCTAAAAATATTTAAGCATTAGACATACTAAGAGTAATGATTTTTTTTTTACATTTTATCTCCATGCAGATGTGTGTACATGGTCGCGATGTAAAGTTCATAAGGTCTGAGGAAGCTCACCTTAGAATACGTGGCTGGGAATGTAACCGTACTTGTTCAGCTTCTGCAAGTGAATGTATTGATGTACACTTCCAGGAGCAGTGTGTCATAATTTTTGTTTCTCCCCATAATCACCAACTCTTCTTGTCATAATCCAAATTTCAGTTTCAAGATTATAAAATAAACTTGAGGTATTTCGTCTGTTTAGACTTTTGGGAGAATTGTTAAAAGATTGAAAAGATTTCTTGAGAATATTAATAACATCTTTTAAATTTTTAGATTTGTGGTTTCTGTATGAGAAGTCTTAAGCAAGGCATGCAGAATTACTATTTTGGAATCATCTTTGATAAGATATATATTGTCCTAGAAATACATAAATTTCATCTAGATCATCAAATTTATTGGCATAAAAATGTTGATACTTTCCACTTTTTTATAACTATTGCATCATCTGTACCTACTTTTTTCATTCTTAATATTTTTTACATGTGAATCCTTTTTTCTTTGATTAATCTTTCTGCAGCTATGTATTTTATTAGCTTTTAAAATAGTATGTTGATCCTCTGTATATCATTACTAGTTTCTATTTCGTTAAGTTCCTCTTTCATTTTCATTGCTTGATGATGAAGTGCCCATGCCAATGTTACGGTTTTGTGGCCCTGACAACATTCTTCTCTACAGCAGTTCAAGTCATTTAGTAATCTGAAGGTGGATGTGAGGAAAACTAGGGGGTAAAAACTGCAATTTTAATGAGAAGAAACCAGAAATCAGGAGAAATAATAAAGAGAAAGGCATGTGAAAGATATAATTTAACATTTAAAAATCCTAAGGAAATTGAGTAAGTTGAGACACTATTTAGAAAAAATCTATACAATAACATTGATTGAATATATGCATGGTATTTGGTTCATAAAATGGGGAGTGGTCATAGAGAGCAAAGGGTCTGATCTTCAATTCGGATTGGCTTAGTTTGGAACTACAACTTCTGTTATTAGCTTGGAACTACAACTTCTGAGGGACATTGGGATGGCCCTCTCACTAAGGACAACTATAAAAGCTAGGCACCACTACAATTAAATTAAGGATCATAAAGCTACAAAGTTTATGAAGAATTATTGGCCTGGATCTGGAGAAGGATTCCAGCTGACGGTGAGACATGGTTTCAAGGTAACTTTTGCCTCTGCTTCTGAGATACTGAGAAGCTGGCTGTCATTTGTGAGTTGTGGCTCTACTGGACTAGGAGGAAAGGCATTTGAGCCTAGGGCCTATGACGGATAAGGAGCTGTTTATCATACCTCGTTAGTTTAAAGTAGGGGACCAAAATACTGTTTATAAAGGTAACAATTAAACCAAATGCAGACAGGTACTTGCAAGCATTGCAGCTGAACTCAATTTCAATTTCTAAATTCCATTCAGATAATCCCAGCATGTTAGCATTACCAGCTTAATAACAAACACAAATGAAAAGTATTTCTGGTGGAAGATAACATTTCCCTGAAATTCAAATTATTTCTACAAACAATTTTGAAAATAAAATATTGGGCACAAAGTGATATTAGAAACCACGTGGAAAAAAACCTCAGCAAAAAAAAAAAAAAAAAAAAAAGGAAGGAAGGAAGGAAGGAAGGAAGGAAGGAAGGAAGGAAGGAAGGAAGGAAGGAAGGAAGGAAACAGACTATACAAATAGTCCCAAGGGGAATACAGGTATAGGAAATGTGGCAGGTCCCTTGAAGAAAACAAGTAAATCATTTATCATTAACATGTTAGATATAGAAGGTTGACAGACCCTGAGTCCTAAAAGCACTGTATGTTATGCATTTTCCTGGAAAAAAATGTATACTAGTAAGTTACTAAGCTACCTTTTTTATGTTGTAAGTTAAATTTTGGCTCATTTTTTCCAATAAAAATAACATTTGCTATCGGTAAAGTATAAATAAAAAATACTACAATTTAAAAATTGCTTTTAATGTATCCCTATATCTGACAAATTCTATGATTAAGTTACTGATAAATAACTTCCTTAAATTTAATAGTCAAATAATTTATTTGAATAACCTTACCACAAAATTCAACAAGTCAGATATTTTTGTATGTCTCATTTTTTTATTTTTATAAATGTGCTTTTATTCCCTAATGGCTTATTATTTATATCATAGAATAATTCTATCCCCTGGAATAACCCATTTTTTCCCAGTGACCCTCTAGGCAAATAACAAAACTGCTTTGGACACAATGCTTTTTAATCTTGGACAACTACCTACGTGAGCAGTGTTCACAGCTAACATTCCTAAAGGAGAAACATGCCAAGTATTTCAAACTTCGAAGGATATCTGAAACTCATTATTTAGTGCTTCTTGGGACACCTTTATGAATAGCCAATTACATTGTAAGACACACTCCTTGGAGCGTCTGAATTGGAAGCAAGGAATGATTGCCCACTCCCCAAAGCTGAAAAAAAGTTTTAGTCTCATTTATTCAGCAAAATTGTCATAGAGGTAATGACAAAGGAATCTGGGAGTATTTTCTGCATCAGAGCCAGCAAACATCAAAATATGCCTCATTTATTATACTCCCAAAATTATTATCATAATGTAATTATGTAAATGAGGACTTGCAAAATCACACAGAGTATTTGTTCTGGTTTTGAGGCAAATACTTATTAGATCAGAGCAGTTTAAAGAAAACAAGAACTCACCACCAACAGAATTCAGGGAACGTGCAAGAGCATGAGAAATTCCCACTGGAACTGTTCCCAATGTGTTGCATAAATAAAGGTAGGGTCTGTTGAAGGGTCTCTCCCACCCTTGCATTTTCTGAGAAAGAAGCATGCTCAGTGTGAGGAATGAAGCATGGCTCAGGCACCCCACCTCTCCCATCCTGAGTTCTGGTGTATGTATGTGTATGTGTGTGTTTTCCCCTTATACACCCACCAGCTTTCTATAGCTTTCTCCCATTCCTCATACCCTTCCACAAAGGATTTCCAGCAGAGAGCAGCTGGTGCCCCATATTGGCTGCTTTCCCCAGACTCAGCGGGCTTTCACAGGAAATCAATGGCTGCTTATTTTCCCCTGTACTGTGGTTTTATGTGTGGACTGACATGGCCTCAACTATACTGATCTGTTCTGCAGAGCTATTTCCATTCAGATGTGCCTCTTTACAAATAGCGGAAATTAGCGGAGGGCCAGTGTCAAACTGCTTGTCACATCTTGTTTTCAATCTGTTGAAATCAGGTTTATAGTGTCCTATTCAGAAACCTAGGCTCCTTTTGAATTGAACAATGCATTTCAGCAGTTCCATCAGGCGATAAATGCAGAACTTCACGTTGCTATTTAAAAATAATCAAAACGATCAGGCTTTGGAAATTTTTGAAGGCACTTATTTGCATGGAATTTAGTGTTTTAATTGCACGATGTCGTTTATTCCTGGGTATTCATCTCTCTAGTGTGTAATAGTATCCCTAGTTCATTTGTCAGTATTGGAACTGCATAGTTTGAATACGTTCTGGTGATTTAGTTACAATGAATGAATGACTAACCAAATACTGTGAACATGAATACACTCAATACAATACCATACCATGCTAGTATCCCCAAGCCTTCAAACAAATGATAATTAACGATTATTGAATGCACACTATGCTCCAAAGACCACCAGTAGATGCTTAGCAACTCATTTAATTCTCACAACAATGTTTGAGGTAGTTACTATTATTATCCCTATTTTTCAGATGAGGTAATTGAGGTTTAAAGTGATTAAGAAACTTGCCCAAAGTGCCACAATTTGTCAGAGGTTCACCCAAGCCACCTAACTCCAGAGCCCAAAAAGTAACCCTATGCAACACCGACTCCTTGTGAAATATCGTTTAGCTTCAGGGTCAGTTTTAGTGTTTAGCATGCAAATATACCCAGAAAACTAAACCATGCCTAGATTTGAGCTTGGTATTACAACTGGACAACGTTTATGGATAGAAATGCAAAGTAAAACTTGGTACATTCGAATAGCTGCTTAGATTCTATAGTTCAGGGTCTGCCAAGAGAAAATTGTAGGTTTCAAATGGCACTAAATTATGACAGAAGAATAGCTCAGGCTGAAAATAAGAAGGTAAAGAGATCAAAAAGACATTCTCAGCAACAGGGCAGAAGTCCATTTAGGAACAACCCACCCGGGATCGAGGATGCAAATTCAGAAATATGCCTTCTTCATGCAGTGTAACAATTGGCAGGCAGTGTTCCAGAGTTACCACTCCAGAGGGAATATTAATCCAATGGGACGCTCAAATTGTCAGACTGGAGAGGGCTGACGCTCTGTCCTCTGAGGCTTCCCCTCCCATGCAATGTAAAACAACTTTTCCTTTACTTCACTGATTAAAATACTTACAGCATCCCCAGTCAAAACAAGTAATATTAAGACAAAACATTAGCAGTTTCAAGGGTGCTGGGGGGAAGAGTGGGGTGAAGAATAAGGTATCACAGACAAACCTGAAGTCTCTTATGATCTATTTCCTTTCTCCCCAGAGGCAACCATCATAAGTAATCTAAGTAACCAGTACGTGTTTTTACACTTTAATTACCCAGGTATGTATCCAGAGGCATTGCACAAACTCATGTCATGCATTTTGTAAAATTTACTAATTATATTATACTATACATAAAATATATCTTGTTTCATTCTACTTTGTATTTTAGAAGTCTAAGCTGAATATTTTAGATCTCATCTAGAAAATTTATTTTAACTGCTCTATACAGGGTCCCACTTAATGAATATATCATTATTTATTATTGTTTACTGATGGAAATTTGTGTGGTTTCTGAGTTTTTTCTATTACAAATAGTGCTGCAATACAGCTCCCTGGAATTGTCCACTTATCCAAATGTATAGAAGTTTCTTTGTAGAATATTCTTAAAACGGCAATGGTAGGCCAAGGTATATGCATTTTCAACTTTAGTATAATTTACTATATCGTAATTCTATATAGTCATAGCAATTACACAACTTCAAACAGTTATTCAGTTGTTTCCCAGTGGCTTTCTCAACATGCTGCATTGTAAATTTTTTTGCCAATATGACATATGAAAAAATTATACCATCTTCATTTTAATTTCCAGGACTACTAATGAAGTTAAATATATTTTTCCATGATTATACCCATTCATGTTTAAATATTTTGCCCAATATTCCTATGTTAGGTTATGATGTTTTATTCTTATACATTGGTAGAAATTTTGATACTATTTTATATTCATAAATATATATTAAATATTGAAATGTCATTTATACCTATAAAAATGTATTCTTTGAGTCCATTGTCTTTCTTCCTTTAAATGTTACTTTGATTATAGAATAGTTTCAAAAAAAGTACTCTATTTTATAAATTTTTTTTGATATATGCTTTTTCAGTCTTATTTTAAAAGTTCATACAAACATGAACATGATGAAGATCTATTCCTGTGTATTAAGTGACTTTGGGATAATTTTGCATTATTATTACTTTTATACTTTACTATACTGGATAGAAGGAACATAATTGATAGGAGGAACATAATTCTGAAAATTTCATATTGCAAAAAAACATTTTTTAAAATTTTTTAATTTTAATTGTTGTACAAGTACAGATTTCTGTCTTTTACTCCCATCGCAGCCCACCCACCCAGCCCTCCCCGCTCCCTCCCATTGCCCCCCCCAGTTTTTGTCCATGTGTCCTCTATACTTACTTGTTCCTATAAACTCTTCCCCTTTTCCCCTGAAATTGCCTCCCCTTTCCCCTCTGGTCACTGCCAGCCTGTTCTCTATTTCAGCGTCTTTAGTTATATTTTGCTTGCTTATCTGTTTTGTTGTTTAGGTTCCTGTTAAAGGTGAGATCATATGGTATTTGTCTTTCACCTCCTGGCTTATTTCGCTTAGCATAATGCTTTCCAGTTCCATCCATGCTGTTGCAAAGGGTAGGAGCTCCTTCTTTCTTTCTTCTGCATAGAATTCCATTGTGTAAATGTACCATAGTTTTCTGATCCACTCATTTACTGATGGGCACCTAGGTCCCTTCCAACACTTGGCTATTGTAAATTGTGCTGCTATGAACATTGGGGTGCATAGGTTCTTTTGGATTGGTGTTTCAAGATTCTTAGAATATAATCCTAGCAGTGGAATTGCTGGGTCAAAAGGCAGATCCATTTTCAGTTTTCTGAGAAAATTTCATACTGTTTTCCATAGTGGTTGTACCACTCTGCAATCCCACCAACAGTGAACTAGGGTCCCCTTTTCTCCACAACCTCTCCAACACATGTTTGTTGCTTTGTTTATGATGGCCATTCTGACTTAAGCCATCCCAATAAAAGCCTCTGAGTCAAATCTATGAAAAAGGCTCACAGACGAAGTATGCTTTGTTCCATCACCAGAATTCACAAAGGTGAGTAAGTGGACTGGGAGATGACCTGTATACTCCAGTACAAGTGTTTTCATTGAGCTTGCTTGACCATAGAATTCAATGCTGGCATTCCCTTTGTCTATGGTCTTTTGTGAGTGTGAATTCATTATTTTTTTCCCTTTTTACTAGGGTGAGGTTTGATTAGGAACAAGAACAATGATAATAAAACTGTAAATTTGGAGCTAATAATATGGGTTCTAGCACTGTATTTCCACTGACAAGCTGTTTAACATTAGGCAAGTCAATTAACCTCTTTGGAAAGTCAAAATGGTACCTTGTGCTGACTAACAAGCTTGCTATGGTAACAAAATAAATGTCTTTAAAATTTGGTCCTAAATAATTTATTTCATTAATCAATATCTGTTTTACTCACCTCTATAATATGGTATATCGTAGTTTATAACCACCGTATACATACACATATATAAAAGTTGTAGGGTTTCTCATTTTTCTATAAATAAAGGTTAGAGAACACATAAAAGTCTAATTTGATCATTCTAGCCATTACCATTTATTTCTACATAGTCTGTTTTGGGTTTCTGACTTTCTACTTCATTTTTTCTCACTGAATGTTATCAATATTTCTTCCATTTTTCCCCTTATGGGCCCCACACATACCAACCAAAAATGAATCTGACTTCCTTATTTTAATTATGCCCAGCAACAAAATATTAAATTCTCACTTTCTCTGGCCAACTGTAAATTTTTCAGTGAATATAATTGGAAAAAGTTCCATTTACCTAAATTTTATTATTCATTCCCTTATATACAAAATGCTAATGTATATAAAAGAATGTTCAGGCTAAAAGAAATAACCCATCAAAAGAAGTAATTTGGTTTCTTTTATTTGGAATTCTTAGGTATATCCAAAAAACAGCTTCCTAAAATGTTATGGGATAGTCTTAACTTAAGTAACAGAATAATCCATATGAGTTTCTTCTGTAATAAATCTTATAACTCTGATCTCCATGATGAGTTTATTGTTAAAAGTCTATTCCCAGAAGGTTCATTCATCAAAACCCATCCTCCCCTGAAGGGGCTTTCACTGTAAAGAGTTTTGGAAGGGAGCATTTCCTTTCCTCTTACATAATCAAAAATATTTTGTGCACCACATGCTTTCATGCCCCGTTGTGTGCAGAGGCCGGGGAGATACACAGCAAGGACCAAAGTTCTCAAATCACATCTAAGGTGTCGATTTTCTTGCTGGGTTAAGTAACTGACATCCTGCATTGCTTTTAGGACTTATTACTTACTTAATAAGACAATTTACCAAACGACATGAAAAGGACATACGTCATCCCTGGTCTGTCCCTACCACATACATCAAGAACTATGCTAATCGACAATGACAGGGTCTGCCAAATGAGAAGGCATGGAAGGTTGAACATCACCTGAGCTATAGGGAAAGAGATGCATTGGGGGTGCTAGAATTGAAGGGCCAGGCATAAGCAATATTGGATATCAAAACAAAATATAATCTCAATATTAATTTTTTTATTGTTCAAGTACAGTTATCTCCTTTTTCCCTCCACTGCTCCCAATATTAATTTCTAAAAAATGACTATATCCTCAATTCTCTTTTTATCCTAATAGTTAATCATGTATGAGGAGAAAAAATAATTATTAGATACATTGGGATTTGGAAAAATTACTACCAAAAGTGCTTTTGGAAATATTTTCATGAGAATATTTTGCAGCAAAATGAAAAATAATCTGAAAAAGAAGGAAACGTGAAATTTAAAAAGTAAAGCAAACACCTCTGGAATCAAAAGAAAAGTAATCTTACAATGTGACCTGTGTACCACACAAGTAAATAACACCTCAGTTTACAACGGACATACCGTATTCTGCCATGTATAAGGTACACCCATGTTTCCATGTCCATTACACATGGGATTATTATACCCCTGGTATGTAATCACTATACCCATGTATGATGTGCATCCATATATTTCCCTCAAACGTTTGAGCCAAACAGTGTACATTATACATGGCAAAATACAGATAGATTACCTAGAATAACATACAGTAAGATTAAGAAACCAGATTTCTGTAAATGCATGTTAATCATATTTTCTGTTAATAGAAACAGATTATGGCAAAAGAATATGCATCCATCACTTCAAATCATTCAGACTACTTGATTCTATAATCAATGACATTTACTTAATAACAATTTTATAAGTATTGATTTGGGGCTTTAATTTTTACTCTATATACAAAGTCTGAAATTTTAAGTTGGCTATGTAAATCAAATGCACATTATCTAAAAAATAATAAAATAAACTAATAACATGGTACATCAAGATTACAAGAAAAGAGAAGTGGATGAAATGGAAGGGGCACACATTTTCTCATCAAAATAGTGGAAGGTTAAAGAGATAATTTGAGCAATCAAAATTATTTTATAATAAAATATTCATAATGATAACCATAATGTTCATATTGTATATGTACTTAATAATTTCAATTAAATATATGTATAAATGGATCTGACAGATGTAATTGGGGAGGGGTGCTAAAAGTGAACACAATGTATAATGTATGTTGGAGAGTCAGTAACTACTACTTGAATCTGATAAATCAATAAATATATGTACAAGTGACTACAGAGAATTGTGAAGGTAACTCACCAGAGGTATTACTGAGAAAGATGATGGAGGAGAGTTGGTGGAAGAGGCAATGTGAGATTATTCATAATTAAAAATATAGAGGAAAATGGATGATTGCATTTTTTTTTTACATTTGAAGAAACTCTGGTCTATATAAAAGTGCTGTCCAATAAAAAATTTTAAGCATTTTATGTCTGCACTGTCCAATACGAGGGCCACTAGTCAGGTGTAGCTACTGAGCACATAAATGTGACTAGTGTGACGGAGTAACTGAATTTTTAATTCATTAATTTAAATTTAAATAGTTGCCTGTGGCTGTGGCTATCACATAGGTCAGGGCAGTTCAAGGTAAACAATTACTACTCTTTTACCATCAAACAACTTTTATTTTTTATTGTCTTTTGGAGTCTCCCATACTTTTTGCCAGCCACATTTTAGTAATAATTTGTTTACTGCCCTGAAGCTCTGTCACCTCACCAAGCCTAACTATTACAAAAGTGAATTCATGCTTTTAAAGGGAGGAGTTTATTCCTAATTTGGATATAATTTTTATTAGCCTTTTTAACATTGTAAAGTGGTTCACAGAAGTGCTGCTAGTGTTATGAGAACCCCAAAGGGTCTAGCAATTTCTGCTGGATCTTAATGTCCTTAAATCCTGTCAATCTGTTCCCTTTCATGTTCCTAATGAAACTAACGATGAAGAGTATTTAATCAGTAATAGACTTCCATATCCTCTCTCCAGCTGTAAAATCCTGTTTCTCCTTGGAGAGCTCAATTGTTCTATAACTGGTGTCCTAGAAATCAATGAATTTACTAGAGCACTGGGACTTGATCCTGCTCGAGGCGCATTGGTCGTTAGCATGTCCTAGAAGCTGCAAACAGTACCAGTTACCGGTTAAAATGCTGCAGACAGGGAGTTGCCTTTTGCTCTAACCCCAGACCCGTCCCAGAGAAACTTTTCCTATGTTCATTTCCATTGTGAAGGAAAAATTGCCATACTTTCTTTTCTTGTAGCTGTCATTTGGTGTTAGGGGGAAGCATTCTTTGGAGAAAAGTTCTGACACTGTTTTATTTTCATTTCATCTAGGCATCAAGGGGTCACTCAAGAAAACTAATAACTAGAATACAGAGAAAATAAGAGTAACACACTCACGTGGCTTTTTGGTCATCTGGGGTAGCTGGCTTCAACAGGCCAAAAATTCAAGGGCTAGATTTTGTCAAGCTGATGACGTCACTTTATGGTCAATATTATTAACTTTCAACTGTAAAATGCCAAAGGGAAGGACAATGTCTACTTACTGTTTCAGTGTTCACACACAGCTGAAGTCGGAAGATGGACGAGTGCTTTCTTTATAGGAAAGGTCTATGGGGTGAGCCCGTCCTAAGAGCAGGTTTGCATTAGAGGAGGACGGGACCCTTGACAATGATCACACCTAGTTACAGCTCAAGGTTGTGGAAAGAGAATGTATATGCTCACCTATAAAGGAATTATTGAAAATAATTGATTTTTACTTGGAAAAAATAGTCATTTGCTGTGATTTGGGATTTTAAGCAATGCTTTTGTTGTCAAGTCAGAGGAGTAGAAAACAATAAGCATTAAACACTAATAAACAATACACCTGCCTGTCATTATTTTGGGAGAAGGCCACTCTTAAGGGCCAGATGTAGCAAAAGTCCTCATTGTTCTAAAGGGAGAAAAGAGCAAACAATAACTTACATATTTATTTCACCCCTATACACTGCCATATGAGAAATGGGTGGAGATGACACTCTTATTTCTCTATTATGACATTTGTGATGTTTTATTACAATTTTATAGCAATTATTTCTTTCTATTCTTTTCACTATTAGTCTAGGAGATGTTTAAAAATAGGAATTGTGCCTTACATTTTTATGTTATTAACATCTAGTTCACTGTGCAGCATCAAGGAAATTCTCATCAATTTGTTTACATATTTGTTGAAAGAACCTATGCACCCCAATGCTCATAGCAGCGTTATTTACAATAGCCAAGTGCTGGAAACAGCTTAAGTGCTCATCAGTAGATGAGTGGATCAAAAAAACAAACAAACAACAAAAAACAAATCTATGGTACATTTATACAATGGAATACTATGCAACAGAAAGAAAGAAGGAAATCCTACTCTTTGTGACAGCATGGATGGAACCGGGGAGCATTATGCTGAGTGAAATAAGCCAGGTGGTGAAAGACAAATACCATATGATCTCACCTATAAGTGGAACCTAATCAACAAAACACACGAATGAGCAAAATAGAACCAGAGACTTAGAAATAAAAGAACAAACTGAGAGTGACCAGAGGGGAAGGGGGAGAGGGATAACAGGGGAAAGAAGGAGAAGGGCCAAGCGAAGGAACACACATAAATAGAAGACCCGTGGGCATGAGAGGGGATTGACTATGGGAGTAGGGGGGAGGGGAGGGAAGAGCAATGGCGAAAAAGGCCGAACAACTGTAACTGAAAAACGAGTTTTAAAAAAGAACAAATGAATGAATGACCCATGGCCCTTGTCTTCCAAACTTAAAAACAAGCTGAAGACATCATTTTATTTCTCCATCTTTTACTCCCTACTAATCCTAAAATACCACCTTTTCTTTCATCACTGATTCCCCCTCCTCTGCCTCAATCCAGCCCCCACATCCTACAGATTCTGTTCCTGAAATATCAATCTCAACTCTCCTTTCATTTCTATTCCTATTGCCATGAATTACACACAGGTTCATCCTCTCTACCTGGTTTCTATCACTGAACTTTCCTGTTTTCCAGGGCAACCTATCAAATTATTGTCTCTGGTCACTAATCAAGACGGAGCTGATGATAAATCTCAGTACTGAAAATAATAATGAAGTTCACTCCTCAAGCAGTATGAGGAAACTCCGTCACCATTTTAACACTGCCGATTATTTTAGAAATAGCAAATACAAAAAAACAGATAGGGTAAAAATAAATCATTAAACATGAAAATATTTTACATAAAAACAAATGAATTTCTTAGAATAATAATATGATACCATTTCTGAATTGTTATAAGTACATTCGTATAGTCACTTGAGGCAGTTAAATTTCATGACCCTGAATTCACTGCACGATTCTTAAAAACAAGGATATCTTGTGCTCATTGGGTTCACTAATTGTGCCTGGACCATAATAGATGTTCACACTATATGATATGTTTTATTCTTTAATGAAAAGATGTCAATCCAACAAACAAACATTGAGGTAAAACACTTCATTATGGTTATTATTTAATTAGAAATACTAGATGTTTCATAGCCCCTTATCAACGAAACCATTTTTCTCCTATTAAAGACCATGTACAATATTGAAAAAGCATCTGTTGGTAGTCATGGGACTTTGTTTTATGATAGCTACACTTAATCCATTCTGCTTATCGTTAACATGACTAGAGCCGTATCAGCAATGAATGCTTGTCGGAAACGTTGAGGGAGTCTGCAAAAGTCAGAGGGGAGCTGATTCTTATTTAGTATTTCCTCACAGAACATAAATAATTCCCATTTGACTCTCAAGACCAGGATATTTAACAAAATAAAAAGAAAAAGAAGAAGCACATTTGAGGGGAAAGCGGGGGAGTGGAGAATATTGAACTGAGTTTCCTATGTGCTACATAACCATTAAAAATAGATGGTATTTCTACTGAACTGTTTGTCATAAATAAACCCACATATGAACCACTGTAGAAACCTCTCTAAAATATTGAGAACCAAGGCCAGTTCCAATTTCTTTCTAATGAATATGCTATGCTAGTATTTTAAAACTTACTATTGGTTTTAATATTTTGTTTTTGTATGATTCAAACATTAAATTACAAAATAGTATGCAATAAAATCTCTAATTCTCACCCCTGCAATCATACGCCCTCTACTTGACTTCATCACAGGCAATGTCTTTCCTTAATTTGTTCTGACATTTCTGTATTCATGTACATACAAGTAAAAACACATACTTTTATTTTTTCCTTTCTTACAAGTATGAACCATAGACTATGTACCAATTTTCCTTTTTATTTTGTATTAGTGTTTCTTTTCAGAAATCTCTTCACATCAATACGTGAATAGCTTTTTCAATCTTTTCCTCTGGCCACATGGTATTTTATTGCATTAGGATGTATACGAATTATTTAACCAGCTCCTACCAAGGCACATTTGGGACATTTTTAGCAGTTTCCTACCATAAGCAAGATGATGAATAATCTAAACATGTCTCATTTTGTACATATGCAAGTGTAAATGTGGGGTAAATTTCTAGGCAACAAATTAGGAAATATAAAGCATTTTCTTTTTTTTTAAATTAGCCCTGGCTGGTGTGGCTCAGTGGACTGCATGCCAGCCTGCAAACTGAAAGGTCACTGGTTCGATTCAAACTCAGGGCACACGCCTGGGTTGTGAGCCAGGTCCTCCTATGGGGGCATGTAATGGGCAACCAATTGTTGTATCTCTTGCACACTGATGTTTCTTTCACTCTCTTTCTCTGTCTCTACCTCTCTCTATAAATAAACATAAAATCTTTAACAATTTATATTTTGTTGAATATGCTGGTACAGTTGTTCTGATATTTCTCTCATTGCCCCACTTCCAGCCAGCAAACCATATTCCCTCAGTCAATACTTCCACCATCATTCATGCCCATGAGTCATGCATATAAGTTCTGTGGCTACTCCATTCCCCATATTGTATTTTTCATCCTCATGGCTATTCTGTAACTACTTATTTGTACTTGTTAATCCCCTTACCTCTTCTCCCATTCGTCACACCCCACTCCCATCTAGCAACCATCCAAATGCTCTCTGTATCTATGATTCTGTCTCCATTCTTCTTGTTTGTTTAGTTTGTTTTTCTAAAGATTTTATTTATTTATATTTAGAGAGAGAGGAAGGGAGGGAGAAAGAGAGGGAGAGAAACATCAATGTGTGGTTGCCCCTATGCACTCCCAACTGGGGACCTGGCCCACAACCCAGGCATGTGCCCTGACTGAAAATTGAGCTAGCAACCCTTTGGTCTGCAGGCTAGCACTCAATCCACTGAGCCACACTGCCAGGGTGCTTAGTTTGTTTTTTAGATTCAACTGTTGATAGATTTGGATTTTTTGCCATTTTATTGTTCATAGTTTTGATCTTCCTTATTTTCTTAACTAAGTCCCTTTAACATTTCATATAATAATGGTTTGGTGATGATAAACTTCTTTAGCTTTTTCTTGTCTGGGATGCTCTTTTTCTGCCCTTTGATTCTAAATGATATCTTTGCTGGGTACAGCAATCTTGGCTACAGGGTCCTGCTTTCCATGACTTTGAATATTTCTTGCCAATCCCTTCTAGCCTTCAAAGTTCCTTTTGAGAAATCAGCTAACAATCTTATCAATCTCCTATATAGGTAACTAACTATTTTCTTGTTCCTTTTAAGATTATCTGTTCATCTTTAACCTTTAGGATTTTAATTTTGATGCGTCTTACAGTGGGCCTCTTTGCATCCATCTTGTTTGGGACTCTCTCTGCTTCCTTGATTTGTATGTCTATTTCCTTCACCAAAATAGGGAAGTTTTCTTTTATTGTTTTTCAAAAAAATTTCTAACTTCTTGCTCTTCCTCTTCTCCTTCTGGAACCCCTATGATGTGAACGTTGGACCTCTTGAAGTTGTCCCAGCTTCAGAGGCTGCTTACACTATTCTCGTTTTTTTAAATTTTCTTCTTATTGTTCTGATTGGTTATATTTTGCTTCCTTCTGTTCCATATCATTGATTTGATTCTCAGCTTCATCCACTCTACTGTTAAGTCCCTGTAAAGTAAATTGTTCTTCATTTCAATTAGTGTATCCTTCATTTCTGACTGGATCTTTTTTATGCTGCTGAGGTCCTCACTAAGTTCTTTGAGCATCCTTACAACCAGTGTTTTGAACTCTGTACATGATAAATTGCTTATATCCATTTTGTTTAGTTATTTTTCTGGAGTTTTGATCTGTTTTTAAATTTGGGCCATGTTCCTTTGTCTCCCTGTTTTGGCAGCCTCCCTGTGTTTGTTTCTATGTAATAGATAGAGCTGCACTTCCAGTCAAAATAGCAGGATAGGCAGATATGGCTCACCTCTTTGCACAACCACATCAAAATGACAACTAAAATATAGAACAACCATCACTCAGAACTATGAGAAACCAAGTTGATTGAAGTCTAACAACCACAGAATTAAAGGAACCACATCCATATAGACTAGTAGGAGGGGCGCAGAGATGGAATGAGCTGGTCCCTTACCCACCTGTAGTGGATAAAAATGCAGGAGGGATATCTGAGGAGTATGGAGACCCAGCCCCACACCAGGACCCAGCTCAGGGTTCCAAGGCCAGGAAGATAAGTCCCCACAATTTCTGCCTGCAAAAACCAGCAGTAATTGAGTCAGTGGAAGAAACTCCTGCAGTGCTATGCAGTTCCTCTTAAAGAATCCACACATAGACTCACCTACTAAGACTCACTCCCTCTGAGCTCCAGCACTGGGGAAGCAGCTTGAAAGGCACTAGTGGTAAACAGGGAGAAACTGAAGCATCTGGCATCAAAGTGAACAGAGGCCATTGTTCCTTTTCTAAACCTTCCCCCCACAGGGCCATCAACCTGGTGCCATATCTGTGACTCCATCAACCTGGCTAACATTGTTTGACCAACCTTAGAGATGCCCAGAGACTCTGCCCCACCCAACTTACAGGCCCACCCAAGCTGCTTTTCCATATGAATGGCTGGTCTTGGCTCATGCTTCATGACTTCCTAAATCAGGGGTATCAAACTCATTTTCACAGGGGGGCCACATCAGCCTCACAGTTGTCTTCGAAGGGTCAAAATAATTTGGGGACTATATAAATGTAACCACTCCTTAACTGTTAAGGAGTTGAAATTACATTCAGTGGTCTTAATATTTTAGTAGAACCTAAAACCAAGTTTCTACTTTCTTCTTTAATCTTATTTTTTTAATTTTTAAATTGTTTTTACATAGTATTTATATTTTCTGTATTAACTATAATTCCTATACTATTTAGTATATCTATTAGTTTCATGTTTAAAATACTCAAATCTAATCACTAAGATTTTTAATAGTTTCCTTTATTCCTGAGTCATTAATTGGATTTACTTTTCAAATCATCATTCCAGGAAGGATTCAAGGATATATAGATTTGATGTTTTCCACCTGTTTTTGCTATGCTTGAACAACATGTTGTCTGGGTTTCATTATCTTGGGTTAAAAGACAGTTTCCACTGTATTCTGCCATTGATGGTTGCTGTGTAGAAATTTGAGGTTTGTCCCAATTTTCACCCTTCTAAAAATGCTTCCTATGTATTAGGTAGAGCTGTGTATTAGGTGGTTTGTTATTAGGTGGTTTTAATATTTACATTAGCATAGCAAGAATCAATCAAAATGGTTTAAAGTGTAGAACTTAAAAAAATGAGCATTCTAATTTCAATGTTGCTTTCATCATCCCCTTTTTAGTTAGAATATCTTTCATAAAATAATATCTGAGATAATACTTATTTAAAATATAGTAATTCCTTAAGATTCCTTTATTTTTTAATATTTAAGAAAAGCTAAGTGTAATGATTATCTTATAAATTAGATGTAGTATTAGATTATGATAATCAAATTATAATTCAGTCTTACAAAAATAAAAATACTTCTATATATCTATCTTTGTACTATATTATGCATATATACAAAGAAGATAATATCTGACATTAAGGTCTCTTAGTATAAATAATGATTAGTTATAAGTGGTGGCATGTAGTTGCTTTATTCTTGTGCCTTGTTGCTTCTTTAATTTTTATATATTTTTTTGAGTTGCCTGTATTCTTTATAAAAGGCAAGTCTTATTTTTAAGTGTAATTTTTAAATAAAAGTATTAAGTGTATATCTTAAATGACATACAGGCAATATATTCGCTGTGGCCTTTTTGATAATTATCATACTAGAAATAAATGAATTCCCAATAATTAGAAGATTATTAAATAAATATTTTAAGCAAATTGATTGCTATCCAAAGCTTACATGGTATTTCTGAAGCCCATGGACCACCCTGAAACAATGTCCATTATGTGAAGTTTAAAAAAAAAAGTCAAAGAAAATACAGATGCGTTATCAATGCAATATTTAAAATATATTAACAGATAGATAATATGAGTGAATAAAAATTGTTTTGATTTAGGGTAGTGGTGGTGTGGGTGACTCTTTCTAATGTTTCTGTAATTTTGCTGATAGCTTTTTGTTTTGTTTTGTTTTGTTTGTTGTTTGTTTTATATTAGGATTCATATACCTGAACTCACCCAGTACCATGCATCTTTTCCATGGAATTAATGGTATGGATTAACATAGCTACTTCTAGTAGCACAGTTCCGTTGTTAAATAAAAATCAAAAGCTTTTCTGAAATAATTTAGGTCAAATGTTGGCACAAAATAATCTACCAAGCCAATTTTTAGTTTTTTTAATTTAACTTATAAACATATTATCCTAGAGAGCATATTTCTCTCTACATTTAAGATATGAATAACATTGAAAATGTGAAAAAATATGCCTTTGATTTGAAATAATTTCTAATTTTGACATTTTATTTTTAATACCCTGAGAGTTGAGCATGTATTTAATTCAAAAGGATCCTTCATTCCGTATATTAGAAGAGCTTAGCTGATTTAAAATGACTTTTTTTGCATATTACAATCAATAAGAAGAAAAGGTAGAAGTCTAAGGATTTCTAGCACCTGCACAATGCTCGCACAGTGCCTAGGCTGCCTAGCAGGTCATTATCTACTCAGCCTTCAATTTGAACTCTGTTTGTGAAAGTTGAATACAACCTATTATTTCCCATAAAATAGTGATGCTATTAGCTACATGCTATACTTTGTTTTTGTTGGTTTGTTTAATCTCTTGTGTATGGGTTCTCTTTCAGAAGGAAAAACAATTCTTCCAATGGTGCCATGTGAACAATGGAAGTTACTGACTTTGCTCTCTCATTTCTGGTTGCTACACAATGAAGAGTAGCTGACACTTTTACTTTGCCCCCTGTGAATCTCACAAGGAAATGTGTCAATATCTGTCATAATTTTCCAGGCCTGCTGGTGGACAGCTTGAAATCCATACAGTATACAAGCTTAAAACTTGTAAGGTATTAGAATAAAAATGGAACCAAAAGGGACTGCTATGTGTCCATTATATTTACCTTCAGAAGAATGAAAAGAAAGAAACTAAGATACTGGCTAAAAGTATCATCAACACTAGCACCTCTGTGTTGCTGTCCCTAATGGGCCCTCTTATTTCAGAACCCCAGCAGAAGTGAAAAATGGAATAGCATCAGACATTTTTCTTTACTGGATTGCCTTCAGGCTTTATTTCTACAGAATTTAGCAAATCAAAAATAGCATTTTTCTACAATTCCTTTGTGTATCATTCTCCTGCTTTACAAAGATAGCATTGATAAGTCACGCCAGCATAGGAAAAGAGGGAAGAATATGGAACAGGTGTAAAATCTTATACTCTATATTTAAAATAAAACTTCTAACTGTTTGTTTATTCAAGCCATTGTTTTATTTTTTTTAAATCTAGATGGTATAGGGGTGGTAGCTGTTTTATTAAAAATTTAAAAAAGCTAGATTTCACAGGGAGGGTAGATACTTTTTATAACATGTAATCTGACTGCTGTCTTTTCAGATCAGAAGAACAGAAGTTCCAAAAGCAAGGTCCACAGACAAAGCACAGACCTGCATCAGAGAAGACTCTAGACAGCCCCCTACTTCCTGTTGTGTTCCACCCACCTGAGTGACATTAATTTACCCGAATGGCTCAAGTGGACATTTTACCTATCAATGACCTACATCTTTTAATGTGTAAAGGTTAAAAGGAGGTTCTGAAATCGATCAGGCTTCAGGTAGGGACCTAGTTCTGACACAAAGCACTCTGTCATTCACATTTTACGTAACCTTAATGAGCTTTGTATTCCTATCTAAAAAATAGGGATAATAAAAACCACCTGGTATGGCTAATATGAGAATTAAACAACATTATTCATGCAGAGCACGGAATATCGAATCCAGCACATAGAATGTGCTCAATAAGTGACAGATGATCATCATCTCCATTGCCGTTGTCATCATCATCATCATCATTATTGCTAATATAGCTACAGCCAGACTCAACATCACCAACTATGTAGCAAGTTCCCCATCAAATAAATTGCACTCACTATATTCATCCAAACTATTGCTGTCACAGTCTAGAGAACCAGGTTGTAAAACCACTGTGTTCATGCTGAGGAATTATTTGACCAGCATAAGTCTTCTCTTTCCTTCAGAGACACCACAGAAATGTGTCGTGAGGTGAGTATGTGGCAGCATCTAGGGGAACCCAGTTGTTGGAGGATTTATTTAGGAACTGATCAAATGGCTCTTTGTTAGGAACAGGGCAGCAAGTTTGGAAAAAGTGACATCTCATCTAGATTCATATGGAAAATAGCTTTTGGTCATAAAGACAAAATTCCAAATTGAGAGAAACCCCAGTCAATTAGTCACTGAGGAAAAATTCCTCTATGAGGAATAATTTCAGCCAGTAAATCCTGGAACAGAAAATGACAATGAGGTTCTTGATATACAATGTGATATCATTAACTACATTTAGCTCTGTTGATTACTTCAGTGAAATCATATGCAATAACTTTGCCTCCTAAAGACTACAAATGAAAAACAGATATGTATGTTTAAATAATTCTGTCAACTCTATGTACTGATTCTGCCTTACAGAAATTAGTTTGCTTGTGAGCATTCAAAGGTAAATGAGCTATATAAAACAGGTATCTTTGTCTCAGGTTTCAGAATGTGATGGAGATCATAATATTTAGTCACAGGCACCAATGTCCATGAATATCCATATTAATTAAATGCCATTTTAAAATCAATCATACCAATGTCCTAATGTAGTCTTCTCAAGTGACACATCACCAACTCATTTAGCAAAGGACCTTGTATTGCATCTGCCAGTGTCATGTGCAATCCCAGCCCAATCATGAACTGGCTCATACAAACTCACAGTATTGACAAACACAGACGTCTTAGGGCTGGATGGGAACAGTCTTAAACATCAACTAATCAATCATTTGAAAGCACCGAACTTGGATAAACCACTTCTATTCAGCATCAGACACACAGTAAGACAGGAAGGATAAAACAGCTAAAATACTTGCCCCTGCCACACTCCAGGTCTGAAACCCCTAACTAAAACTAGTACCACTGTGTTCTCTTTGATGTCAGGTGTTTTTGGTTCTTACTCTGCTCTATCTGGGAGTGTCCTACCTGGAGCCCACAGGCCACACGTGGCCCAGGATGGTTATGAATGCAGCTGCACCCAAAATCATAAATTTACTTAAAATATTACAAGGTGTTTGATCGTGTGTCACAACGTATTTAATGTGTAGCCCAAGAGAACTCTTCTTCTCCCAGGGTGGCCCGGAGACACCGAAAGGTTGGACACCCCTGCTTCTGAATGCCTGCTGTTACAAACGAGAGGAAAATTTCTCTAGCAAATACAAAATGTGTAAAGGCCAAAACTGAGAAGAGTACCATCATCCATTTTCTATTATCTTTTGAGTACAAACCCCTAGGATATTTCCCCCTAAATTCCTCATATTATATTAAGAGTCCAAGCCCACTGAACATAAAATACTTTTTCCACATTTACTGTACTATATAAAAACTAATTATTAGTGAAAAAGTTATTGTTCCAATTCTTCTTTCTTTAAGTAAGAGCCTCACACCATTATAATGGTCCTTTATTTCAGATGGTGTGGACAGACGTCAGAGATATAATTTACTAGAAACCATTGCAGTTCAAGGGTACATTGTTGCAGTTTTGAAAGAAGACCACCCTTACAGAGGTCCTTTTTATATTCCCACAGCTTCATTATTAAAATTATAGAATAGAATAAATGTTTGATTGAAAGGAAGGATCACAGGGGAGAAATGAGAGGGAATAAGGCAAGTGGCTACACCCAGGACTTACTTTTCAGTTCATAACAATCAAAATACTACCAAACACAAAATTATATCATATTGCTCCAGAGTCTATAATTAGATTTTCTAAAGAAAACTCTCCATGGCCTTCAGATTCTAGTCCCTTGTAGGTGGTAAGGTTTAGAAAAGAATGCACACAGAAAATAGACTTCATATGCTCAGACCCTGTTGTCGTAGCAGTTTCACAGCTGCTCACTCCCTCCCTTATTTTCCCCCACGTGCCTTCTCAGTCCCTTCTCTCTGTGCTTTGGTTCTTTCCCTACAAAGTGTAGACACAACACAGCTCCCTGTGTGTCTGCCCTAATGCAACCACATTAAGTCCCCTTTCCTTCCCCCTCTAGTTTTTATTTCTCAAGCCAATTTGTTGGGAGGGTCAGCATGTGCTAGAGATTAAAATAGAAGTCCTTGAACTAAAACACTTAGCGGTAAGGAAAAGCTGGAGTGGTAACTCGAAAAACATTTCTTAAGACAGTTTCCTCTCCTTAAATGCAATTGTGTAATTACATTGTTTTCCATATCTTTCATTGCCCTAAAACCAAATGAAACACAAGCTTCAAACAGCACAGTCATTGTAGTCCTTTGCCAATCGAACTATATAGTTTTCGTTTTCATCAGCTGGCAATCTTTAGCTTTTCCCATTAATTTATTGGACTCGCTATTTTCTTAGCTCTATTTTTCTCTTCTCCTTCTCCTTGTTTTTCTCCTTTTCATTTTGCTAATTCCCATACAGTTGTTCATCTTTGGCAGGTTGCACACGGCTTCGTGCACCCTTATTTTTTAAATGATGGCATGACTTTACATTTAGCTGGCAAAAGAGATGTGTCTCCACTCCTCAACTCCCTTGCTCCAAATTAAGTTGTTTATTAATTAAAGGAGTAGAGAATCCTAATTATGTCTTTCTGTGTTTATGATGTATTTTGCATATGCCCTAGTTAGGAAGTGCGTTCAGTCGATTCTTCCTATTTGCAGTAGTTACGCTCTGTAAATCCACTGTGAATGAATGATAAATCGGTGAGTACTGAAACATTGCTGCTAAGCAAAATGCACAGTTAAGTTCCTGCAAGACTCTGGTCAAAATTTTCATCAACTGATCACCTTGCCTTATGTGTGTTTAGTTTAAAGACGCTTTATACACACACACGCGCGTGTGTGTGTATACACATAAATACACATATATGTTTGACTTATTAACAATGAACTCCTGACCAATAGCACTATAAGTTATGACTGAACAAAGATTATCTAACACATTTTCTCCCTAAGTCACACCACAGCCTTCCTGAGTTTAGGAACAGTAGACAGCAATTCAGCACTCTACGTGCACTGTTCAAACGGCAAAATCACCCACAAAAAGCCGAGAGAGAGAGAGAGCAAGCACATGAGCATTACATGGATCATAGCAAGGACACTGGTTTACGGCGTGAGAGCTGACGTGCAGGCAGAGTGTCGCTTTGTTCAGCATCAGCCAGGAATCTGTGAGGCACAGAACTCAAATGCATTGCCATTCTGCACATGTCCACAAATGACCACCAAAGCAGTGCAAACATTGATTTTGGGGTTTACAAGTAAATGGTATCATGTGAGTGAATTCAGAAATACAGAATCCGTGAATAATGAGGATTGAGTATAAGTACTTCTGGACAGAGTGTGTGATTTACACAGACATATCGCTATGTTTGCCTCACTTGAAATTTTAGTTCATCATATTATGAATCAGCATCGAGTTAGGGTAAGCAATTCATAATTATTTGTGTTTCATTTCCTCAGCTGAAAGGCTCTTCACCGTAAATTAAGAGACATTCAACCTGTTTTTGCAGGAGGGTAGCTGCCGTTTTGTGCTGTTAGGATCCAGTCGCTGTTGTGCCGCTGTCGATACTGCCACTGCTGTTTTCCCCTAAGAGGGCAGGAAAGGTTTAAAAAAAAGAAAGAAAGAAGAAAAGAAAACCATGTGTTTCAAAATGTGAGAAGCAGAAGCAGGAGTCTTGAGACTAGAAGCACCTAAGTGTTGGGTCCATTGAGTCCCAGAAGCTTGTGGAATGAACCTCAGCAGTATTTGTTGTAGGAAAGGTAAGCAAATAAATTAATTTAAACACAGATGGAAAGAAATATAGCAATAAAATGTAGTAAAATCATTACAAAAATGGCAAATTCAGCAGAGTGCAGTCAGGTAATGGGGAGTTCTGAGTTAGGAAGAATCAGTGAAACAGAGGTTTTCTCAGAGCTTTTAGTTAGTCTCCTATGCTGAGCATAATATTCAGGGGCATTTGCCTTGTAGGTCAACAGTTCCAGTGTAGAGAAGACTGGGGACCAGAGTAGACCTCCAGAAGCCTACTGCGCTAACCTACAGGAATTAAGTTGAGAAATTAAGCTGTGAAAGTCATTTTGGAAATTAGTAAGTTTTTCCCTTAGTATATTACTTTAAGTAGTAGATAAAAATAAATGAAATGAAAATTATTTTTAAGTTTGAATTAAGTTGTATAGAAGAATGGCCATACTCTCGAAAGAACCAGAGGAAACTGAAGAGAAGTGCCGAGTGGCAAAGGGTTGTGAAAGCAGTCTAATTTAAGGTATATTCAACGCGACATCCATGAGAAATTATTTTCTCCTCTAATTTTAGTGACACGAAAGACTTTTTTTTCACAAAGTAATGTTTGATATTTCGGCTAGAGAGGCTTAATTGTTGTTCAGTATTTCTTTGTTCAAATATTTCATTTCAAAAGTTCTATCCGCTTGCTCTGCCACTTGCACTACCACTGTCACTGGGAACACCGAAAACAAGTCTTTCTCTTGCACATACCCATCATGTATATAAATACTGAAGTCAGTTATCAAGCACATCCTTGGTCCTCTATTCCCAAGGTAAACATTCCTATGTTATTTGATTTTTTTTTTCTTATCAAAGTGATTCCAGTCCCTTCCTTATCATAGGTCTTCTCCTCTGGGTTTACCCAGGTTTAGCAGTAATGCCATTAAAAATGTTGCTCAAAAATTGACATAAGTTAGAAGATGTCCTATGACCAGTATGGGGGTTACAGTGAGGTTGCTTCAATTTTGAAATACAATGATTTTTTATACCTAAAACTCTTTGGACATGTATTGAAAGAGGAACTGCATTGAATCGCACCTACAGCCTTCCCATACCTGTGCAATTAGTATTTTTGACCAAAATCTAAAAGTTGACATTTCGGAGGACTAACAAAATGTCTGTTATTCAGCAACAAGGTAAGTAGGACATGGGAGAAGTGGAACAAATAAAGCAAATGGAGAGAGGAAGGGAAAAGGTGGAGAGTTGGAATAATAAAGAATCAAAAAATCAAGTGCAATGAGTTTTAAAATGAAATAGGGTATTATAAGTACATCAAAAGTTAAAAAAAATTTTTGAGTGTGAATGCTGAAAAAGTCTTTTATATCTGACAATGAAATGGCCTGGTCTTGAAGAAGGCAATTTAAGAATGATGCTGAGAAGGGAGTTAGAGTCTTGGGGTTAGAAAGAAGTTAACAAGGAAGTTAAGCAAAGTCCAGAAACCACATGATAAGGAAGGAAATCAAAGAAAGGAGGAAAATCTAAAAGAAACTAGAAACATCACATGTTTTCACTTAAGTCATGTCCCCTAATTTGATGGCATTCGTAATTCTCTTGGGGCCTTTCAGATTCCAAATCCCCAACAAATAAAAAATAAAAGTTTTACTCAGGTTGGAATATAATTACATTTGCATACAAAAGCAAAATATTATATCTCATGTTTTAAAGAAATGAGCAAGATGACATGAATTTTTCTCCTCAAATTACTTAGTGAATTCACAACAGTGTGGTTTCAATTATAAAACACCACCATTCCTGTAAGTGCTTAAGAAGTTGCAGAGACATCATCATTCATTAGGGTCAGTTATTTTAAAACTTCTGCTTAAAATGTACAACTGTACTAATGACACAATATCAGGGCTTGCATTTTTTCAAAGACAAATTAAGAAAAAGTACTTATTTGCATACTTTGCTCCAGACACTGTCACTTCAGTGCTTTTATATTTTGAACGCATGCTAATATCAAATGCATACATTGGCAGAAACAAAAAGCTGATGTTAATATTGTCAGAGCCATGTTCATTCCCCTTAAAACACAACTCCAAAATTAAATTGGCTAAGTCTTCCTTTTTCCCATCAATTGCTCAAGATTAAAAACAAAAATAATTTTCAGTGGGAACCTTTCCATACTTCTGTTAAGAATATGAACTGGGAGCAATTTGGTAGAACATGGGGCAGTTGTGTTTATAGATACCCTCTGTTCAACCATTTCTCTCCTGGGTGTGTACCTGAGAAAAATGCTCACGGTTCCATAAGGGGTTGTGGATGAATGTTTTTGCTTCAGGATTGCTGTGATAGAAAGGAATCAGGCATAACCTAGGTGTTCAACCCCAGGGGACTAGATGAATACAGTGAGGCAGATATACAGTGTGGAATACCATGGAGCAGTAAGAAATAAAGATATAGCTATGTTATACCAATAGAACTGCCCTTCAAAAGAAACTTAAGAATGAAACCTACGCTTTAGTATTATTTTAAAAAATAAAGCATACATACATAAATCATTATAGTATATATCTCAAGGCTACACAGAGTGTGAAGGAAATGGAAGTGAGGATGGGAAATGAAAGACTCAAACTAATAAATCATACTTAAATGCAATGAATGGGGTTATGATTAAATCGACTTTGTACCTGGTTTATCTTCTAGAAATTTAAAAGTCATTGTAGGAGACAAAATGTTTAGTGATATGTTAAATATGAATGAACACAGAATGATAAGAAATTAAAAATCCATTAGTTGTATTACCCTACAAAATATTTAAAGTCATATTTAGGAACACAGAACATTACATATTATGCATATGTTATAAATAAGCAGATATTTATTCAAGCAATATTTACTTTGGAAAATAGTAAAAATGTTATGTTCTTCTTTATGAATGGATTATGTCATTTTTGTAAACTCTCTAGGAAAGAAAAGATGAGTGGAATTCTGCTTGCAGGATCCTGTGTTGCAGGCCTACAACAAGGACATGAAGATGTTATGATGCCTACACGCAGGGCAGCATTACTGTGGCTTCTTACATCACAGAATCTTACAATCTTAGATCCAAGAATTTTGGTACATCAGATCACATTCTCTTAATTTCTTAAAAAATCTTTGACATATTTTCCTCTGGAACTGTAAAGGAAACAATCAGATTTGTGTTTCGATAGCTGGTTATGCTTCGTTATAGCTGATAACACCCGTTTTAAAGACTAAATTGCAGGGACCAAACACATAACACCATTCATACTTACAACACATGCAGAGCACCATGCTTGGCAACATTTACTAGCATTTGCTTAGTACCTTCTATGAGGGACCCCTGTGTTTATAATCTCCCTTAATTCTCCTAATTCTATAAAGTAAATGCTGTTAGAAACCATTTATCCAAAACAAAAAAGAGGAGGCTTAGGGAGGTGGTGTAGTTTCCAGTAGCAGCACAATTAAGAATTGGCAGACTAGCCCTGGCTGGTGTAGCTCAGTGGGCTGAGTGTGGGCATGGGGTCTGAAAGGTTGCCGGTTCGATTCCTAGTCAGAGCACATGCCTTAGTTGCAGGCCATGTCCCCAGAAGGGACTCATGAGAGGCAACCACACATTGATGTTTCTCTCCATCTCTTTCTCCTTCCCTTCCCCTCTACCTAAAAATAAATAAAATCTTTTTTTTTAAAGAATTGGCAAACACCAATCCGAAAGAACCTATGAACCCCAATATTCATAGCAGCACAATTTACGATAGCCAAGTGTTGGAAGCAACCTAGGTGCCCATCAATAAATGAATGGATCAAAAAACTATGGTA
>PVKM010007493.1:0-41326 GCA_004027735.1 Carollia perspicillata | reverse complement strand
ACCCTGAAACACCATTCCAAAAGAACCTATGCACCCCAATGTTCATAGCAGCACAATTTACAATAGCCAAGTGTTGGAAGCAACCTAGGTGCCCATCAGTAAATGAATGGATCAAAAAACTATGGTACATATATACAATGGAATTCTATGTGGCAGAAAGAAAAAAGGAGCTCCTACCCTATGCAACAACATGGATGGAACTGGAAAGCATTATGCTAAGTGAAATAAGCCAGGCAGTAAAGGACAAATACCATATGATCTCACCTTTAACAGGAACCTAAGCAGCTAAACAAACAAGCAAGCAAAATATAGCCAAAGACATTGAAATAGAAAAGGGGATGATAGTATCCAGAGGGGAGAGGGGAGGGAATTTCAGGGAAAAAGGGAGGGGATTATAGGAACAAGTATAAAGGACACATGGACAAAAACTAAGGGGGGTGGAAAGGGGAGGGAGGGAGCACTGGGCGGTGGTCTGGGGTGGGAGTAAAAGACAGAAAACTGTACTGAAAAACAATTAAAATAAAAAAAAATAAAAATAAATAAAAAAACTCAAAAAAAATAAAAATAAAAAATGTGGTACATTTACACTACAGAGTACTACTTGACCATAAAAGAGAAGAAAATCTTACCTTTTGCAACAGCATATTGACCTGGAGGGTATTTATTATGCTAAGTGAAATAGGCTGATCAGAGAAAGATAAGTACCCTATGATTTCACTTATATGTGGAATCTAATGAACAAAATAAACTAACAAACAAAATAGAAACAGGGTCATAGATAAGAGAACAGGCTGACAGCCGTCAGAGAGAAGTGGCTTGGGGCTGGGTGAAAATGTGAAGGGATTAAACAAACAAACAAGTAAAAAAACCCTCATAGACATAGACAACAATATGGTGATTACCAGAGAAAAAGGGAGGTAAGGGGAGGCAGAAAAGAGTAAAGGAGTGATAAATGGTGATGGCAGGAGACCTGACTTTGTGTGGTGAACACTCAATACAATATCAGATGATGTATTATAGAATGTACACCTGAAATCTATATAATTTCATTAACCAATGTCAACTCAATAAATTCTACTTTTGATAAAATAATAAATGAATAAAAGTAGCACTTAGCAGAGTATACAAAAAGAGGCTATTAGTAATCAGAGACAAGATACCACACTGTACTTGGAACCCTGGCTCTGTGGAGGCTTGATCCACGGCTGAAGGCACC
The DNA here is from genome assembly GCA_004027735.1 of Carollia perspicillata. Lineage (NCBI taxonomy): Eukaryota > Metazoa > Chordata > Mammalia > Chiroptera > Phyllostomidae > Carollia > Carollia perspicillata. The sequence goes on along the minus strand of PVKM010007493.1, from coordinate 40,110 downwards.
ACTCCAGGTTACAAGGATAAGTGCAGAACCAGCTCGAACGTTCACACTAGGCATTGATGATGATAATGAAGACAGTGTGTTGATGTCCAACACACTATGGGGCATATGGGGTTAGGAAAGATGTAGGGCCGTAGGAGAACCTGAATAAGGCTAATGGATCATCCAGAGGACCTTGATGCAACAAACAATGGCTAAATAATAGCCATTTGAAATTTGATAGATAAGTTTTTTTAGGGATAATTATATCTTTTGTGTCATTACCAAAGTGTTGTCATAGGTTGAAATAAGACAATGAAATTGGAAAATTTTATATTAGTTTTCATCATATTTAAATAACAATAATAATAAGTATGACTACTTAATAAGCAAGGGTAATCAGAAGTAAAGAAGTTAGGAGGGGATTCTGTGTAATACAATGACTAATTTATCATGTATTAAATAACATGATCTTAAGGATATTCTACTCTTAAGGATATTCTAGGACTAGCTGTCCCTGGCCTCCTGGAGTGTATCCCAATGGACAAGTGTTTTTAGAAGTAGGAGTATAATGTGTTACCTTTACACATAACCAAGAGGACCTGAAAGAATTATGTTAAAGGAATTTGTTTCCTTCTAATGAAAAGTAGAAGATTAATGAATCTGAAATAAGTCTGTGGGAGAACAAAAGGAGAAATAATAATCTTTTAAGATGAGTAATGTTGAAAAAAGAAACAAAACAGAAAATAGTACTTAGTGTCATGTATGTACATAAAAAGAGATATTAATAATTGATTTACATAATTTTGTTTGGTTTCATAACAAAAATATCAAAACATCAAGTCAATATAGTAGTTTTTGTTTTTTCTTTTTTTATTTTAATTGTTATTCATGTACAGTTTTCTGTCTTTTACTCCCATCCCAGTCCATGCCCCCAGTGCTCCCCCGCTCCCTCCCATTTCCACTCCCCTTAGTTTTTGTCCATGTGTCCTTTATACTTGTTCCTGTGACCCCTTCCCCTTTTCCCCTGAAATTCCCTCCCCTCTCCCTTCTGGTTACTGTCAGCCTGCTTTCCCTTTCAATGTCTTTGGTTATATTTTGCTTGCTTGTTTGTTTTGTTGCTTAGGTTCCTGTTGAAGGTGAGATCATTTGGTATTTGTCTTTCACTGCCTGGCTTATTTCACTCAGCATAATGCTTTCCAGTTCCATCCATGCTGTTGCAAAGGGTAGGAGCTCCTTCTTTCTTTCTGTACATGTACACAATGGAATTCTATGCAGCAGAATTATAGTAGTTTTAAAATCCAACTTCACTCTATGCACTGAAAATAATTAATAGGCAAAATGAGGGACATTTATGAGCTGCACAGATGACTCAGTAGGCACAATATTTCCTTTGTCCTCTCCCATTCAAAAACAAGAGCATTTTTTATCCTCCTTCAAGGGGAAAGGGAAAGAGTGGTAGATAATGTTATAAGAGAACAATTGAGAAAACAAAAACAAAAACAAAACATTAAAGTCAGTTATTACATTTATACCAAGCAAAGCCCTTAAAATGATCTCACTTCCCCTTTTGCTATTATAAGAATTGCATAGCCTACCTTATTCTGACAGTCCATCAAATAAATAAAAATATGTCTTGTACAAATGCCATTAGTTTTGGTATAATAAATTCCTGAAGAAGTGTATACTCATATTCTACTACATGAATTCAATAGGATGTAGGGTCTTTACACTTTAGGAAAAGTCATAGAACACATTGAATTTCCTAAATTAACAGAAAAATAATTCCAGGGTATATGACTGAAATAGTCTTACTAATCTCAGCTATCTTATTCTCAGTGTTTCTACACATCAAACATTCAAAATTGGTTTGTTTTACAATTATGTTTTGGTTCTGCATCTTCTGGGTCTTTTTTTACCCTTTTACTCACTGCTACTATTCTCTTGCCACAATAATACTATTTTTAGAATTAAAAAAAAGAACCAGGTTTTCACATTTAGTTGATGATTTTCTATTTATTTGGGAGGCTGCATCTTATAGAAGAAAGAGTCTGAATTTAAATGATTATTATATGATTTATTATTAGCTTAAACTTGGCAGTTTTATTATATGCTCTGAAGTTTATTTCTACATCTGTAAAGTACATATTAAATTGTTATGAGAATTAAAAATAACACATTAAAATTGCTTTATGTAATACCTGGCACATATTAGGCACAAAACGAGTAACACCATTATACTTTATTACATTTCCACTAATAAGATTAAAAATATAATTTAGAATTATTAAGTCTAGGAAAAGTTACAAAATCTTAAAGCCTTCTAATATATAACAACTGTTCCTCATGCAAAAACTAGAAGGTAGAACAGATGTTATTTCATTTTAAATATGAAGAAACAGGGGGCTCAATGAGTTGTTCAAATCAATACTACACTGTACATAAATGAGGAACACCCATGTCTACAGTACTGAACATGCTACATTATGTTACTGGGAGTAGCAGACACTAGAGGGTTTTGCGGTCCTCTCTTCTAAATCTTCTTCAGTTGATGACAGCTATCTTCTCATGCAGCTGAGACTAAAAACATTGAAATGATTCTTTATTCCTCTATATCATACTATTATATCTCACATTTTTTCAATCAACAATTTTTTTTATTCTTCTTCAAGATATATCTAGATTTCTAGTAATTCTTACCATAGCCACTGGTCATCTTTCTCCTGAATTTCTCCCAAATATCCTGCACCCCTCCCCCAGCCATAGTCAGAATGATTCTTTAGTAGCATCAGAAAGATCAAATAGTGTTTCAATAAATACCTTCCAATGACTCTTGCTTTTCTTTAGAAAACATAAAGAAAGAAACACCAGTCTTTACAATGCTTTATGTTCCCTGACTCCAGTTAATTCTTTTCTCTCCCTCTCATTTTCTTCACTCAGCTCCACACCAATTAAACTCCTCCCTGAGGGCTCATCTGAATCCCTCCTGCATTGCTCTTTCTCCTGATAGTAGTTCCATTGTCCATTTCCCAACTTCTCCAAGTCTTTGCTAAAATGTCGCCTCCTCAGTGAGGCTTATCCCTGACATCCCAATTTAAAATTTAAAGTTATATCTTATCTTATGCACTTCTCATCTTTATACCTTGATCTACTTTTTCCCTCTCATAGTATTTTTCTCCTTCTAACATACTATACCATTTATTTATTAAGCATATTATTTACACTCTATCTTTCCCTGTCCTTAAAATTTAGGCTCCACAAGAGTAAGAAAATATTTGCCTATGAGTTCCAAAGGGCCTAGACATGTACCCAGCTCATAGAGATGTATTGTCTAAACAAATACTGCTTTCTGACTACCATATTAGTTTCAGAATAAAACCCCACCCACTGCCTCCCTGAAGGCTTGCACACAGGCATGCACTTGATTACAGTATTTCAGACAGATCCATTCTTTCAGGAGCTCAATGTTCCTCAAAATTATTTCCCATGTGTCAGAATTTTGTCAGAATCAAAATTACAAGGATTGTTGTTTAAAAGACTAAATTTCCAGCTCCTCCTTCCAAAATATTAAATTAGAACTTTTGGAGGTGAGTCATATGAATATAATCTATTCGTACACTGAAGTTTGAAACTATTGTCTATCCTTCTCTCTCTTCCTATTTTGCATTCTTCCATCTGTGCCATAGTCTTTTTTTTTTTTTTTTACAAAAAATCTATGAAACCAAGCATCCCCTGAAGGTCCAACTATTGGAACACCCACTAGTGAAACATGATCATAAAAAACACTGATATGAGTCAGAGTCAAAGTGCTAAAGTTTAAAAATGCTTAGTTTTTGACATAAGTAAAAAATGTGGCCCTCATGTCACATGTGCCTTTGAAAGTAAATTTTTTGTATTTCTTTTGTTTTCTATCCAGCTTGTTTGGACTAATTTTCTCTTATGCAAAACCAGTAATCTGTTCTCTTCCATTCTTCACTATCCTTCCTACCACCTTAGGAAAACCAACAAGGGATCCTTAGGCCAGCTGTGCTCTAGACCTGGAAAGAAGCCTTATCTTTCCCATGGCTCTGATTTTTTCTGCCTCATCTCACTAGAGCACTGGTAAGACACTGATAGGATTAGGAACTTGTCCCAGGTGAAAGGAGCTAAGAATCATTTCAGTTCTTGGACCAGAAGTGTATGTGTGGTCCTATTCAGCTTTCCAGTGATATCGGAACCACCAAGGAAAAGGAGTTTTTAGCTAAGATGAATGGAAACATCCAAGAACTCCCTAAAGTTAATTTGCAAAATTTTTTTTGATATTCCAAATTTTAATGGAATCAGGGTACATAGCTTTCCTTAAAGAATACATGCATATTCTCAAAACATAAATTCCACTTTCCTTATGACTCAAGGTTTCATTATAATAAATGTCTTCATAGAAAATCCTTTTTATAAACAAAGAAGTATATGTATTCTTTGTTCAATTAGCCTTGCAAAATTATGATAATATTTTTATCAAATATCTTTAGTTCTGTCTGTTGTTAACACCCATCACCACTCCAAGATGTCGTACTTGCATTTTAACTTCTCCTTTCTAGCATTCAGTGGCAAGCAGTGAACAAGCTCAGATTTCCAATGTCTATGGATGGCCCATGCTAAGCAGTGTTTTGGTTTCAAGCCCAAAATCTATCACCAAACCCTCAAACCATATCTATCCTAGAACTTGTATTTTAAATTTATTTGGTAATGATAACACATGAGACATTCTTTTCAAAATAAAAATTTAAGTATGTAAATACCGTCTTCAATTTCTAAAATAAATTTAATCTCAGTATTTTACTTTTCATATGTTTCCTACTAAGCACATAAGATCTTAAAGTAATCTGGACTTTATATTAGAAGTAAAATATTTTCATTTGAGCAGAAATTTGCATTTAACTTAATTAGCAAATTTATTTTTTTAAGATTTTATTTATTTATAGAGAGGGGAAAGGAAGGAGAAAGATAGGAAGAGGAACATATGTGAGAGAAACATACGTATGTTGCCTCTGGTACTCTCCAACTGGGGACCTGACCCACACCCCAAGCATGTGCTCTGACTGGGAATTGAACTGGTAACCTTTGAGTCTGCAGACCAGCGTTCAATCCACTAAGCCACACCAGCTGGGGCTATTTCCTAATTTAAAATGCAAATATGTGTTCACCTTATTTAAACATTTAGAATAAATTTAATCATAAATTATCATTATTCTGTTTCATTTACTGATAAAAAATTTTTAAACTCCTCTATTTTTAAAACATGGTGTGAGTTGTAAAGGAACAGTAAAAAACGTAATACAACATGTATAATATCAGTCTTTCCCTCCAGGGTTGGTACTCTTAAATGATGAATGAGATGTACCTACCAATATTGACAAAACAAAGCACTACAGTGTGTAATATATGTTACAGACAGTAGGTCATATGGGAGTTCACTGAGAAATAGTTTTCTTTGTGTTGACATGTGTATTATAGTGCACAACAGCCAATTTTATCATTTAGTGTTTATCAGAATCAGTTTTAAATATGGGTAAATTTGGTAATATGCTTACAGAATGCATTATGTATAACATGACAAATAGGTGCTAAGAGAATTTAGTGAAGATTTAGTCATAATCCACTCCTAGAGCTGAAACATTTACCAGCCCTAGGCTTATTCAGAAAATGGAGGAAGAGATATTTGATATAGATCAAGTTCAAATGTTTCAATGTTCACCCAGAAAAAGAAGTTTCAGAAAAAAGGACAAATATTTCAAAGTGAGTTTCAAACTTAGCCTGAAAACAAATAACTATAGCTTATATTTCTTAATTTACATCTGCCATGATAATAGTGTTACCAATGGACAAGCCCAGACCATCTGCCCACCCCTTCTTGGTGAGCTGAAACACCTCATACTCAGCGGACTATGCCAAGCTGCAGGGAGGCAGGGGTGCCCCTCTGCAGGTGGGGCACGGAGCCTACCATGTCAGAGACTGAGGATCAGCTGATTATTGCAAGGACCATCAGGCAACCTGGCATCTCAACCATGCAACTGCCCAGCCTGAGATGGCAGGAAATTGAGCAACTACAATACAGACTGAGGCCCCAAGAGCAGGGCAGTGAGGGGAGTCTCTCCCAATCACCAAGATGGTGGTGGGAGCGGTTCTTACACTGAGCTTGTGAAAAGCCCTTCCTTGCCCCTCAGGTACCAAATTGGGTTTGGGACTAGAGCACATGCACCATCCCCTCAGGTACCAAATTGGGTTTGGGACTAGAGCACATGCACCATCCCCTCAGGTACCAAATTGGGTTTGGGACCAGAGCACATGCACCATAGAAGTCAAAATGGTGCATGAGAGGTGATGGACCAGGGACTTGTCAGCCTAGCCTGGGGAAATAAGGGATTGGTTGGGAGGTAGCCCCACCCCAAGCACTCAAAAGCTTGGGAAGTTGATTGGTCATTTTGGGAAAACACCTGGTTCCCTCCCACACTGAAAATTAATATAGTCCCATGAGAACAAAGAATATCTCTCTCTCCCTCTCTCTCCCTCTCTCTCCCTCTCTCTCCCTCTCTCTCCCTCTCTCATTGTTCTTGCTCCTGACCTGGACTTACAAGATTTTCTCACCTTTTCTCTCCATAGGCCATGTGGTCTCCAGTGCCATGTGTACCTTGGCTTTCAGGAGGGAAATTCTCTCCCTGTCTGGCTAACCTGGTGAAGCATTTGCCTGTGCATTCACATGCTCTCTTGTTCAAGATCACACAATCTTGTGGCCACAGCAGCCACCTGGCCCATGGACTCCTGGAGGGAGTCTGGGGCAGGCAGCATTCAGGAACAAGCTAAGCTGTGTGGATGACTGCTTAGCATGTGCTTGCAAGCTTCAAAGGACAGTACTTTACATTAGAGCAGGAACTCTGGACACAGCTGTTTGTGTTCCTTTGGTGGAGGAGATAATTCTCAGACAGAGACTCTACCATTCTCCCAGATTACACATCATCTGAGCAAAATACTCTTTCCTTAGCATCAGCATCTGCCTCATGAGTTTGGTTTTTATGGTGATAGGCAGACAGAATCCCTTTTTGGTTCAGTAACAATAGAAGTAGCAAATCCTTTGAATCCTCTCCAAAATGCTGATCATGAACTTTGAGCATGAGATAATAAATGATTAGCTTTCTTCTTCATTTAGTAGACTATAAATATTTATATTAGAAAATTCATACTTAGAGAATACATATAATATGTATAGTATATATATAACATATACCTAGCATATACTAATAAGCAGGCAGGGGCAAAAATAAGTTTACAGTTGTTCATATGGAAAATAATACAACAATCAAGTTGTATTAAAAGATGGAGGTGTAGGTAGAAACCCCTTCCTCGCAAAACCATAAGGAGGATAACAACCAATCTAAAACCATTAAACAACCAGAAACGCCAGAAAATCAGACAATATGGAAGTCCAACAACCATGGAATTAAAGAAACAGTCAAAAAGAACAACCAGACTGGTAAGGTGGCAGATGGAGAAAAGCCATGGTGAGGCAGCAGACATGTGGGCAGGGGGCAGGCTGCGTGGGCAGGGCTGACTTAGGGAGAAACTGAGACTCAGGGCTGACTATGGACTATGATGGTTGCCATGCGTTGGGAGAAACTTTCAGTCTCACACGAGAGTCCATTGGAAAGTGCACTAGGGAAGAGCAGGCGAGCTGCATTGTTCCCTCTCTGGCCCCTCGCCCACAGTCAGCACAGCCGTGGAGCAGGGAGGGTTGCCCTGTCCAGGTGAATACTGAAGGCCTTGCCCCCTTACAACTCAGCAGGTTCACCAAGACAAAGAAATATGGCCCAAATGAAAGAGCAGAAAAAAACCTTAGAAAGAGAGCTAAATGATGAGATAGCCAACAAATCTGATGAAGAATTTAAAGCCCTGGTAATCAAAATGCTCACAGAATTAATTGAGCTTGGTCAAAAAATGAAAGAACAAATAAAAGACACCCAAAATGAAATAAAGCAAAATATTCAGGGAACCAACAGTGACAGGAAGGAAACAAGGACTCAAAGCAACAATTTGGAACAAAAGGGAAAAGTAAACACCCAACTGGAACAGGATGAAGAAACAAGAATTCAAAAAAAATGAAGAGAGAATTTTGACCTCTTTGGCAACTTGAAATGTTCCAATATCCAAATTATAAGGGTGCCAGAAGGAGAAGAATGATGGCAAGAAATTAAAAACTTATTTGAACAAATAATGAAGGAAAATTTTCCCAATCTGGTGAAGGAAATAGACTCCCAGAAAGTTCAGGAAGCCCAGAAAGTCCCAAACAAGTTGGACCCAAGGAGGAACACACCAAGGCACATCATTAAGTTACTCAGGTTTAAAGTTAAATAGAAATTCTTAAAAGCAGCAAGAGAAAAGGAGACAGTTACCTACAAAGGAGTTCCCATAAGACTCAGCTGATTTCTCAAAAGAAACCTTACAGGCAAGAAGAAGTGGCTAGAAAGAAGTATTTGAAGTCATGAAAGACAAGGACCTACATCCAAGAATATTCTATCCAGCAAAGCTATCATTTAGAATGGAAGGGCATATAAAGTGCTTCCCAGATAAGGTCAAGTTTAAGGAGTTCATCACCAAGCCAATATTATATGAAATGTTAAAGGGACTTATCTAAGAAAAGGAAGATCAAAAATATGAACAGAAAAAAATGACAACAAATTCACAACTATCAACAAATGAACCTAAAAAAGTAAAAGAAAGAAAAACAACGAAAACAAAACTAAGCAAACAACTAAAACAGGAACAGAATCAGAGAAATGGAGATCACATGGAGGATTTTCAGTGGGAAAGGGGAAGGAAGGAATAGTGGGGAAAAGGTACAGGGAAGAAGAAGCATCATTGGTAGGCATAAAATAGATGGGGAGAGGTAAAAAATGTTATAGGAAACAGAGAACTCAAAGAACTTATATGTACAACCCATGGACATGAACTAAATGGAGGAGAGTGCTGGAGGGTTGGGGAGTGCAGGGTGGAGGAGGGATAAAGGGGGAAAATTGGGAAAACTATAATAGCATAATCAGTAAAATGTATTTAAAAATAATACAATTAGTAAAACAATGCAAGTATAAACTCATGCAACTGTAAACCTACTTTTGCCTCACCCTGCATATATAATTGTATATACATTTATATAACTGTATATTTTATATATGGAGGTATAGTGTATATAAAATAAGTATAGTATATATGAATATATGTAATTTGATTATATATACTCAAATATATATATATGTGTGTGTGTGTGTGTGTGTGTGTGTGTGTGTACACATACAGTTTTCTCAAAAAAGCAAAATGTAGTGACATATTTGACTGGGAATTGACAGTTTAATATTCAGTCTACCTTGAGGCTCCAAAAGGACTAACTTTAGTAAGCTTATGTTACTTGAGAGGTAGACAGCACCAGCATTATTTTGCTTTATATACAGAGAAGTGAGGCCTACTTGAGTGCGGTTGGTAAATTGTTATGGGTATAACAATTTATAGTTTTAATTTGAACATTTCACCTAAAATGTTATATGATGTGTTATAGTACAGAATTACATGCTTATGATTTTGTAATAAAAGTTTTTGTTATAATTTTTTTGTAATAAAAAAGGAGTGTTACTTGTCTCAGACCCTGTGCATTCTGAAATTCTTTCATGTGTTTACTCCACACAATATTATATACTACCTTTTGAGAGTGGAAGCCTTAACAAACATTAAATATCACTATGAGCAATGCAGCAATCATTTAGTTTTCAGATAATGCTGGAGATCTTCAGAGAGCCAGATCACTTGAGGTATCCCTTTTTTAGCATGATTAAGTTTTACATTGATTTATAAAGAATAGGACACTTCTTTTAATTCATTTTGTATAGAATTTTTAACTTCCATATCACAAAGGAATATTATACTTTCAAGCTGAGAGTACAATAGATATAAATATTGTTAGAAAGGCAGAGAAATTCATTATTATGCAAATTACTCAGTTTTATTCAATTCCATAAAGGTTAATCTCTTGGTGCAGGAATTTAAATTCCATGGCAAACCTACTGGTAGGTTTTAATGAAGATTTATCTTATTTTTCTGAGAAATTATTTTCATTTTCTAGGTCTCCTATTTTGAGGGAATGGAAGAAACATGTTTTGTTTATTTGGAAATTATACAATAGTAACATAAAATTTTAATCAATGTTCACATAAAAATAAGCAGAACTTTAAACCCTACATAAATAAAAATTATTCATTTATTCCAATACAAAAATGTTTTGACTCAAAAATAATTACAGGATTCAGTAATTCTACACAGCAACGTTCTATAAGAAAACTCATAATCAGTAAAGGGTATATTTGAATCTTTAGAAATAATGACAAATCTCAAAGCTATCAATTTAAAAAGATAAATTAATAATACTTCCAAAAATATTTCACAAATTGGGTTAGTTTTGCTATCTCTCTCCTCCATAATGAAACTCTTAGCTATGTTATGTTTCATAACATAAGAGATCACTAAAATCAGTGGAAAAACACAAATACTCCTAAAATAATGTAGATAGTGGTGCTTGACATATGTCAGCCAATTGTATAATGTTTTTCCAGAACATTCCATCAATATAAGAGTTCAAGTTATCAGGAAACTAGCATGTTGACCCTTTAAATTTCCAATGATCAAATATTATTTCATTATAACTCTACTGTACTAAATGGACATTACTGTAAGATTTTTTTCCCTTTTTTAATTGTTCAAGTAGGGTTGTCTCCATTTCCCACCCACCATTCCCCCCTAACCCCAGCCATCAGTACCTCCCACCCTCAATCCTACCCACCTTTGGCTTTGTCCATGTGTCCTTTGTACATATTCCTGGATGACCCTTTCCTCTCTTCTCTCCATTATCCCCTTCCACTTCCCCTGTGGTAACTGTCAATTTATTCTTAATTTCAGTGTCTCTGGTTATATTTTGCTGCTTGTTTGTTTTGTTCATTAGGTTCCACTTATAGGTGAGATATATGCTATTTGTCTTTTACCATCTGGCTTATTTCACTTAGCATAATGCTCTCCAGATCACTCTAAGCTGCTGCAAGGGTACGAACTCCTTCTTTCGTTCTGCTGCATAGTATTCCATTGTATAAATGTACCATAGTTTTTTGATCCACTCATTTAATGATGGGCACTTGACTATTGTAAATAATGCTGCTATGAACATTGGGGTACATAGGTTACTAAAAGTTTTAAGACAAGTTTCAAATAACTGAGTTTTGCTGGCTTATCAAACTATAATAGAAATGTAATGCTCCTCTGGGTCAGTCTTTCTGCTGCCCTACTTCCTTCATTTTTGCTCCCGAAGCCACCCCTTCTCCTTGCTCATTCTGATATCTTCAATTACCTTCATGAGTACCTCTAGTAACCCCTACCTACTACCACACACTGAACCCTTGACATTTAACCTCATGGAATAAAGTTTGCTTTTTTGTGAACTAATGACACAAAACCCCAGTAAGTTGTTTTTCAGTGTTCCTCAGAACCCCATTATCCCTGAAGACATAGTGATTTATGTCATTAATCCTCACAAAAAATTCATCAGATAAGAGACATTATTGAGACAACTGAAGATTAAGAAGGCTAAGTACTTTGCCCAAGGCCACTGGCTAATCAGGAGTGAAATTTGAACTCAAATAACAATATATCACGGTTAATACATTTAATTAACTATGCCATATTATCCTTTCATTAATAGAAAAAAAGGTTCTGTCTCTTTTCTAATAAATAGGTTAATACTGCATATAGTAGCCTTAGCTGGAGATTAACAGTGTTCATTGTTATTTTTAATGCATGTAAGCACTTCATAGGCTCTGCAAAGCCCTATGGTTTACTTTACAATGGAGTACATGATGTCTACCTCTCTGCAGAAGGATTCATCTTCCCTTCCCTCTTCAAGTCAGGGTGGGCCATGGACTAGGGTTGATTAATGAAATGCCAGCAAAAGTGACATGTGTCACTTCTAGACAAAGGCAGTAAGTGCCATTGGGCGCTACCCATGCCCTTTTCTACCTCTGTGACGGCAATATACACTGTTCCACCCACTGAATTCTCTGTCCAGTTGGCTTCTAGAGTAAGGACAACAACAGCAACAGACCAGAGGCTGAAACTTACCCTCAGTAAACATTTGTGGATGAGAAGTAAACCTTAGTTGTAGTAAGTTATTAAGATTTACTGGTTGTTACTTGGCTAATCTTGTTTGATTTTTTGCCTTGAGTCCTGTTTTTCACTTACTGATATCTAAAAAGGTCTCAAATGGCTAAGAAACTTTTCTCTCATATACTATTAAAAGATGAAAAGAGAAATGTTTTAGAAACACTGTAAAAGCTGTATTTTTGTCACAGTGTGACTGAGGCCTGAGAAAAACAATGCTTAAAACTGACGGTTCTTTTTTGTGTTGGTTCCAGCAACAACTTTATAAAGTCACCTATACAAAATACAGCTGTGCCCCAAGAGGCTATTTCACTTGAATATGTTAGTTTGTTTATTCAATAATTATTCTGTGAATGCTCACTACATGCTAACAGTATCAGGCACCCACTCCCAATCCACCATGTGTTTGTGCCCCTATGTTCCCTGTAACCATGTAGAAAACTCAGACTTCCCAATCTAACTCATACAAACTTTAAGTATTTTGTTAATCTCATTGTGATGACTTTTTTAAGATGTTGACTTGACCAGGTATAGTTTCCAGTTATTCAACAAAATGCTTGTCTGGGTGTAGTGTCAATTTTGCAGGTATAATTAAAGTCTCTAATCAATTGACTCCAAGCAAGGGGATTATCCTGGATAACTGAGGGCCTGGTTTCATCATTAAAAGGCTTTAAAAGTAGGGCTGTAGTTTCCTGGAAAGAAAGAACAAATCTCATTTTGGCCTTTTCCATGGCTTAAATGTCACATATTGTTCTGAAACTTATTTTACTCAACATACTATTTTAAAAATGTATTCACATTAACATAAGTAACTCTAATTTTCTCCCTGTGATAATCTTCTAGCAGATGAATATACAGAAAATAATTTATTTTCCTGCTTATGGACATTTATGGTTTTCAATATTATTGCCTTTAGATAAAAACTCCCATAAACATTTTTATACATATTTCCATATGAACATATATAAGAGTTACTATAGTGTACATACCTACAAGTAGAAATGGTTTTTCAGCTTTACCAGATATTGTCAAGTCACTCCACAAAGTTTTTAACAAGTTCACAGTTCTACCAGCAGTATATAAGCAATGTTCTTATTCTACACTCTCACCAACATTCAGCATTTTCAGACTTTGAACCCTTGATCAAAATGATGGATGTAAACCAAAATATTGTTTTAAGTTTTATTTCATTTCAGTGGGATCGAGCATCTTTTTTATATTATACATTTGAATTTCTTCTTTTATGTATTGGCTGCTCATTTTCTTTACATATTTTTCCTTTGAAAATTTTGTGCTTTTCTTCCTGATTTTTAAAATTCTTAGTATAATCTGAATAATTAACTATTGCTTATAATCATTTTATATATTTGTTTCTGTCCCTGACCTATTTTTGCTCTACTCTATTAAAAGGAACATTTTAAAGAAGAAGTTTCTATTTTCAATGTGCTCAAACTGATCATTGCTTTTCTTCAGAATTTGCTTCTTGATTCCTATTAGGCCTTATCCTCTGATCTTCCCCCCAATTCTGTGATCCCTAGGTATCTTTACAATTAGTGTCCTTTGGTTAAACTTGGCCAAAAGCACATATTACCCAAAGCAATATAAAGATTTAATGCAATACTCATCAAAATTCCAATGACATTTTTTTAAGATTTTGTTTATTTATCTTTAGAGGGGAAGGGAAGGAGAGAGGGAGAGAAATATCAATGTATGGTTGCCTTTCGTGTGTCCCCTGCTGAGACACACTGGCCTGCAACTCAGGCATGTGCCCTGACTGAGAATTGAACTGCGATCTTTTGGTTCACAGGCTTGTGCTCAATCCACTGAGCTACACCAGCCAGGGCAAAATTTTTTAATTAAAAAAAATCAGATTTATATGGAACCTCAAAAGACCCCAAATACCTAAAGCAATCCTGAGAAAAAATAACAAAGCCAACATTCCGTGGCTTCAAATTATATTACAAAGTTACAATAATCAAAACAGTATGGTATTGGGAAAAAACAGGCATACAAAAAAATGAAACAGAATTGACCACCCAGAAATAAACCCACATGTGTGTGGACAGATAATTTTTGATACAGGAGCCAAAAACATACAATAGCAAAAAGAAAGCCTCTCCAATATATGGTGCTGGAAATATTGGAAAGCCACATGCAAAAGAATGGCACTCAATTGCTACTTGTCACTGTACACAAAAATTAATTCAGCATGAATAAAAAAGCTAAATATAAAAAATGATAACAAGGGACTTCTGGCCAAGATGGAAACATAGGTAGACACACTGTGGCTTCTCACACAACCAAGAGAAGGACAACAATAATTTAAAAACAAAAAACAACCAGAACTGAAAGAAAATTTATTTGTATGGAAGTCTGACAACCAAGGAGTTAAAGAAGACATTCCTCCAGGCTGCTAAGAGGGGTGGAGTTGGACAGCTCACAGCAAAGCGGTGGCTGGAGGACCAGGTAGTCCCACATTTACATGCAGATAAACTAGGCAAAACTGGGGAGCAGGATGAACCACACAACCCAGAGACCCAGCACAGGGGAATAAAGCCTCAAACCACTGATTGAAAACACCTGTGGGTGTTGAGGTGCAGGGAGAAACTCCCAGCCTCACAGGAGAGTTCACTGGAGTGACCCACAGGGTCCTAGATTGTACACAAACTCACCCACATGGGAATCAGCACCAGAAAGGCCCAATTTGCTTGTGGAAAGCAGGGGAAGTGACTGAAATCTGGCAGAGAGCAGAGCAAGCGCCATTGTTCCCTCTCTGACCCCTCCACTACATACAGCGTCACAAAGCAGTCACATTGGTTGCCCTGTCCTGGTGAACACCTAAGGCTCTGTCCCTTATACATAGCAGGCATGCCGAGACAAAAAAAAAAAAAAAAAAAAAAAAAAAAAAAAAAAAAAAAAAAAAAAAAAAAAAAAAAAAAAGGCCCAAATGAAAGAACAGATCAAAGCTCCAGAAAAAATACAACTAAGTGATAAAGAGGTAGCCAGCCTATCAGATGCACAGTTCAAAACACTGGTGATCAGGATGCTCACAGAATTGGTTGAATTTGGTCACAAATTACATGAAAAAATGAAGGCTATGCTAAGTAAAATAAAGGAAAATATATAGGGGACCAATAGTGATGGGAAAGAAACTGGGACTCAAATCAATGTTGTGGACTAAAAGGAAGGAAGAAACCTACAATCAGGAAAATATGAAGAAACAAGAATTCAAAAAAATGAGGAGATGCTTAGAAACCTCCAGGATATCTTTAAATGTTCCAACCTCCAAATTATAGGAGTACCAGAAGTAGAAGAGGAAGAGCAGTAAGTGGAAAACTTATTTGAACAAATAATGAAGGAGAACTTCCCCAATCTGGCAAAGGACATAGGCTTCCAGGAAGTCCTGGAAGCCCAGAGGGTCTCAAAGAAGTTGGACCCAAGGAGGAACACAACAAGGCACATCATCATTAGGTTACCCAAGATTAAAATTAAGGAGAGAATCCTAGAAGCAGCAAAAGAAAAGGAGGCAAATACCTACAAAGGACTTCCCATAAGACTGTCAGTTGATTTCTCAAAAGAAACCTTGCAGGTAAGAAGGGGCTGGAAAGAAGTATTCCAAGTCATGAAAGTCAAGGACCTCCATCCAAGACTGCTCTATGCAGCAAAGCTTTCATTTGGAATGGGAGGGCAGATAAAATGCTTCTCAGATAAGGTCAAGTTAAAGGAATTCATCATCACCAAGCCCTTATTATATGAAATGTTAAAGGGATTTATCTAAAAAAAAAAGGAGATTGAAAATATGTACAGTAAAATGCCAGCAAACTCACAATTATTAACAACCACACCTAAAACTAAAACAAAAACAAAAACAAACTAAGCAAACAACTAGAACAGGAACAGAACCACAGAAATGGAGATCCCACAGAGGGATATCACAGGGGAGTGGGAGGGGGAGGAGGGGAGGTACAGAGAATAAATAGCATAGATTATAGGTAGAAAATAGGCAGGGGGAGGGTAAGAATAGTATGGGAAATGTAGAAGCCAAAGAACTTATATGTATGACCCATGGACTTGAACTAAAGTGGGGGAATGTGGGTGGGAGGGGGTGTGCAGGGTGGAGGGGAGTGAAGGGGGAAAATGGGACAACTGTATTAGCAAAATCAATAAAATATATTTTTTTTAAAAATGATTAACAGAGGAAGAAGGGGAAGGGTCATGAAGGAATATGTATAAAGGACCCATGGACAAAAACAATGTGGGGAAAGAATTAAATGTGGGAGATAGGGTGGGTAGGGCAGGGGAGAGTAATGGGGGAAAATAGGGACAACTGTAATTGAACAATAATAAAAAAGACAAAAAATAAATTATACAGAAGAAAACACAAGTAATAAATGTATTGACTTTGGTCTTAGAGAGGATTTTATGAATTTGGCCCCAAAGGCAAGGGAAGTAAAGGCAAAAATAAATGAATATCAAACTAAAAGTTTCTTTATAGCAAAAGAGACCAACAACAAAACAAAAAGACAACAAACTGGATAGGAGAAAAGATTGACAAACACTTCAACAAAGGGTTAATATCTAAAATATATAAAGAACTCATACAATTTAAAAGCAACAAAAAACAATCCAATTTAAAAATGGGTAGAAGACCTGGACAAATACTTCTCCTACAAAGGCATACAAATAGCCAACAGATACATGAAAAGATGCTTAAAAGTTCACTAGCTATTAGGGAAATATAAATAAAAAATACAATGAGATACTACCTGATATTAGAATGGCTATTATCAATACAATAAGTATTGATAATAAACAAATAGTGTTAGAGAGGTTGTAGAGAAAAAGGAACCATCATTCACTGCTGGTGGGAATATAAACTGCTACAGTCACCATGGAAAACAGTATGGAAATTTCTCAAAAGATTAAAAATGGACTTATCATATGACCTAGCAATTCCTCTTCTGGATATCTTCCTGAAAAATCTGAAAACATTTATTCATAAAGATATATGTACCCTTGTGTTCATTGCAGCATTATTCAGTGGACAAGACATGAAAACAACCAAAGTGTACTTTGATAGATGATTGGATAAAAAAGATATGGTACATATATACAATGGAATACTACTCAGCCATAAGAAAACATGAAATACTGCTATTTGCAACAACATGGATAGATCTTAAGAATATCATGCTAAGCAAAATCAGTCAGATGGAAAAATTAAAAAACATATGACTTCCTTCATATGTGGGATATAAAACTGAAAACAAAAAAATTTTTTCAAAGACAAAAAAACCCCAAAACCTCTTAGACACAAACAACAGTACGGTGTTTACCAGAGGGAAAGAGGCAGAGGGGAAGGCAGAAAAGGGTAAATAGCATCAAATATATGGTGATGGAATGATATTTGACTTTGGGTTGTAAATACAAAATACATTATATAAATGACGTATTATAAAATTGTACACTTGAAACCTATATAACTTTATTAACCAATGTGACCCCAATACACTTAGTATATTTTCAGTGTCTAAAAACATTCTCTATTGCTTTCAAGCTAATTAATTCACCCTAAATACACATTATGACTTTATGTGAATAACAAAGTTTAGGATGAAAAAATCTTTCCACAGTAACACAAAGGCCTGCTTATTTTCTGAACAAATTTCTCATCACTCTTAAAAAATACAGAGAAGATAGCAGATATAACCTATAAATGAGGCTAACAACAGATTCATATTTCTATGTTATATAAACTCATACACAATCACAAAGGACAGCCATGCATCTGGTGAGTACTTAAAAAGGAATAATATTAATTACTAAATATAGTGTTGAATGGAAACATTTTCACATTATTTCTCATTAACATGAAACTCACTGCAGTTTTCTTGAGTCCTTGCCTTTTGTGAAGCTGACTTTGAGCAAGGAAGATAAATATACAATTAAAAGAAAATAGAATATAATGAAAACTCCAGAGTTATAATTCTAAAATCAGTTTTCAAAATTAGACAAATTGAAACCACTTGCAAAATGATGAGAATAACCACAAGAAGTATAAAAACATTGCAGAGGCTTCTGAGGACAAGGCTGTTTCATTTCATAGGGTTTGCCCTTAGTCATTCAACCTTAAGAATAATGGTTGCTTTGGAATCTCAAAGGTCAAGTTTTAAAACCAAAAAAGTTATTTTCTTTCTTTCTGAGGAGGTTAAAAACATTAAAGAGGCATAAGCCATTAATTTAACATTCCATCTTATTAAAGAGTTCATCTGACAAAGTACAGAAGAGTGAAGCAAGGTTTTTAAGTAGCTGTGCTCAGTCTTGCTGTCTACTCCTAAGTGAAACTGAACACTGTCGTGTTTTTTCCTTCCACAACAAAATCAGTGCTATGATAACTGATCCCATGAAAATGAACTTCTCTAATCCCAAAGCATGTAGGTAGCATCTAGCAAATAATTTATACCTAGCAAATAACTTATTAATTGTGTGTATGAAAACATAGATTTAGCTATGACTCTAATTCAGGATTTAATATAACAGAATATAGCAAGAAGTCTCAGCAAACAGTTTATATTTAGCATTTCACATAATCCCTTTCCAGATTTGTTTCTTCTGATCCATGTGCCAAAAGTTCTAATAAACATGATGTTAGGAGGAAGTAACTTTGGAAATTAGGAGTAGAAGACTATCATACCTATCCCGAAGGTTTATTTTGCCAAGGCTCAAGCTGAAGTGTACTCCGGACAGAAATCCATATTGCCTCTTTCTATCTTTGCCTACTGTCCTTACTGCACCTATTTGAGTTTATAATTGAGAGGAATCCTGAATGCCAAGCTAGAAGTCAGTAGGAAAAACTGATGAATTGAGACATTTTGATAAAACTGGGGAAAAAAGAACATACGGACCTCCATTAAGTGGATTTTGCAAGTCATTGACATCTACTGTTGCTTATTGGCAGGGGAGGGAGTTTCAACTTCTACACCTTCCAGAACTGGAGATTTAGATTATGAATTGCCCAAATATCCATGGCCATTTATTTCCTCCTTTGTCCACTTAACCATTCACTGAGTGAACAGACATTCAGCATCCAGCTGTGGCATAAAGTGGAAAGAGACACAGCATAGTGCCCATCCTCGAAGATCAGCACTGTCAATGGAGAGCACAACAAGCATTAAGAATATACTGGCAAAAGAGGAACACACTCCAGAAAAGATTCATAGAGGAGGAAAACGCAGAACTACTCATCAGGAGAAGGTATGAGAGTGAGCAGAGGTGAAGTCAAAAGAATGAGGGAGAAAGTCAAGGGAAGAAAGTTTGGAATGTTTCAAGAAGTCAAATTCAAATTGGCTTGAGCTCGGGTGATGCAAAGAGCATGTTTAAGATGACATTTGGCCAGGAACCATGAGGCAAGAAGGAAGGTCAGGATCTGGGGTGAAAGTCAACTAGGAGGTTTTTTACCACAATAAGGGAATGAGGCCAAAATGTAGCCAAAATCATGAAATTCATAGAAGGTATTATCTTTTGTTTTGATTAATTTTCCTCCTTCAGGAAAGTAAATAAATAATAATCTGGACTTGAAATACTTATAATAATAAACTACCACCTACAATCTAACTCCAAATTAGATGTTATTAGAAGGTGTCAAGGAAAGTTACTAACTTGAGGTAAAAACAGTAATAAGGTAAGTTCATGATGAAGATGGTAACATAATAAGTGAAGCCTAATCATTAAAAGGAATGTTGTTTTGTTTGTACTTACTGTTTCTTATATAATTAGACTCTAGAGGGCATAGTGGGAAGAGATGAAATAGCAAATAGGAAGGAATGGATCATGAAAGGGGAAATACAGAGTGATGCAGCAAACAGGAAACAGCTGAATAAAAGGTTTACTGGAATTAGAGGGACAATGTCCAAGAATAACACCAGGGAAGGCATGTTCTTTCTGGTTTCACCAGAAGGTCAAAGTAAAGTTTTACTGAAATTAAGTGGGGATTGTAGGCACCTGGCTGGTTCTTCAATGGCCAGGGCAGGAGTTCCACAGAGAGGCTTCGGAAAATGGGCAGCATCCCACTTCTTCATGGCATAGAGCCATCTCTTCATGTATGAGGATTGTTGGGTGTCACAAAGAGTTCCAGGGATCAAGGATAAACACTAACTTTCTTACTGAAATGTCTCCACCCTTCCTGAGACTCATTTACACTTTGCTATAATACTTTTCCTAAGTGGCTTCTAATCTAATTTGGATAAAAACCATTAATGTGTTTAATGCTTTAATTAGTGCTCCAAATGGTTTTTGTTTGTGTATGTTTTAGAGTAATTAGTCCATAAGGAAGAGCCTTTCTCTTGTTGTTTTCATTTGTTTTTTATTTTCTTGAAAGAAGTTCCTTTACAAAAAGAATGTGCATCTTACAGAGCGATGTCAAATTCTGTAGGAATATTTGGTCATAGATAGCACCTAATAGATGGCATCCAATATTATTCTTTTAAACCTGGTATATTTCTATTAATAGTAGAAGAAAAGAACAATATTAACAAAGATAAAAATTAGTCTTCTTGCTAATCCCCCAAATCACTTTATCTTTAGTGAGATTAACTGATTAATCCTTAGTGAGAACAGGCAGTTGACATAAAGCAAAAAAGATTGTCCTGAAAAGACTTCTTAGTTGAATAACTGTCTTTTAATTAAAATGAGGGATGTCTAAGAATATGTTGTTTCCAAGTGGTAGGAAGTGATGTTTATACACAGCATTGACAATTTAAGAGTTCAATGGCAAATTGGAAAGAAACAGGAAAAACTGGCCAATGTGATGCCCTGGGTTGCATTCATTTTCTCTGTGAAGGTTCTATCTTCCCCCAATATATACTACAGCAAATTTTTAATCACCACTGGGGAAAGGAAAGCCATTATGATTTTTAAAAAACATTTACTATCAGTTTTTGGTGCTTCTGAATTAGGGTCTTCAAAACAAATACACATATTATATTGCTGATCTAGATATATTAAATATATTTTTCATTTTTATCTTACAGTCTACATTTCAGAATAGTTTTACAAATCCCCAGTGGCACTTCAGGGCTGAGTACTTGGCAAAGTAGACATTGGTGGCTCATTACAGCAAACACACTGTCATATGTGTAAGTCATTTCTAACAGAATTAGGTGCATATATATTTAAGAAAAGAAGGATCTGTTCATTATTTTCTTCTTCAGGGTGGAGCACAACAGGCTCTGCAATCAAATAAAATGCTCTACTGGGATAACATAAAGTGAAATATTTTCACAATGACTAAGAGAGTAAATATTTGTTTCTTTTTAAAGAGAAACCACCCATCTTCATTGGAAACATGGAGTAGTGATAGTGACATACATCATTTGTCCTTTTCCTCTCAAGAAGCCTCTCCCTATCCTTACAGTGTAAGTAGTGACAACTCCGTTCCTTTATGTGGCATAATTGCATATCCTAGAACGCTTGCATAATTCCAACTACTGTTTTGGAAGTACTCTAGAACAAAGTGGACTTTCGAGAGGAGTGTGTTAAGAGTAAGGAAAGAACAGCTTCCCTTAACCCTGATACCTTAGGACTGTAATTTTGTCAATAAATATATGAAATGCTCAGAATGTTGGTGGAGAGTAGCCTGTTCCTCACATTGTGTTAGTAGGAAGAGAACTCCAGTTTCACTCTCAGGAGAGCGCAAAGGAAGAGCACTCTCCTTGCTAGCCCCATGCTTGTCTAACCAATAAATTTAGGGCAGAAGTTCCTGTTCTTGTGAATCTCAGGCTGTTGCATCTTATTTTTTCTCATACTGTCAATTTCATAGAAAGGGCTCATCAATGCTTCCAATACCCCTTTCATTGTTGATGCAGGAGTAAACTAATTTAAATTGTTGGGAGTATTTAAAATATACAACTTTAACAATCAGGAAGATATTATTTGTAGTGCAAAATTTGTATATAATCCAAAAGTCCATTCATTGCAAATTTGCTGAATAAACTTAGGTGTTTTCTCATTGTGTGCTTCTCTGCAGCCATAAAAAAATGAGACAGGTCTCTCTGAACTGATATGAGTGATTACCAGAATATACCACTAAGTAAAAAGTTAAAAACAAATTTATATAGTATATGAATTTGGTTCCAAAAAGAGCCAGAAAAATGGAGGGAGAGTGGAATAAAGGAAGGGAGGAAGGGAGGAAGGAAGAAAAAGAAAAGTTATAAAATAATAAAAATGATACTTGTAAGGGTAGCTGGGAACAGGGCAAGAGAAGATAAAAATGGAAAGGAATGTGCCACAATTTTATATAGTTAAAATTTTGAAACATAGCAATGTTTTATAATATTTTACTTATAAAATAAAATCAAATCAAAAGGAAGAAAAAACTTTAAACTACACATAGAGAGAGAAATAAATGAACCTAACTCCATTACAAATGGATAATATTGACTATGAAAAGAAAGTAATTAAAAAGACAGCTTTTGAGTGCAGTGCTTAATGTACTACTAAAAGAAATAAAATAAATCTACAGAGGTCTTAAACGTGACTTAGTAAGTTTGTTATCGCTAGAAATATTAGTAGTGTAATTCTAAAACTATTGTTTACATATTCATGTTTATAAAATAGGCTAAAGTTAATATGCAAATATAATAATGTCACTATAGTCAAAGATTTCACTGTAAGTAATAGATTTAAACAAGCTAAAACAGTGGTAAGAAAACACTTTAATATGACATTGACTTGGAAATATCTGTATGAATTCATGATATGTTACAAAATGTATATTGCCTAAAGCTTTATCCATTGAAAGGGCCTAAAAGAAATGGCAATTCAATAACAATGAGCACATTATACCCAGAATTGTTTTCTAAATATCATTTTTACTAAAATCCTAGAGCTCCTTGGAACTGATTCCACATGTGGTACAGAAAAGTAGGAGAGTCTGGGGGAGCTTGCAGTTCTAGAGTGCAAGGGATTACTCAGTGATTAGTGGGGTCATGCTAAAAGGACATGGGACCAGCTTGCAGGAGCTGCCAACAGCCAAAATAAACAACAAATGTAAGGGTTGTAACAAATGTAAAAAATAAAACAATTTTGTATGTCTATAGTGATACTTAAAACAAAGAAAAAGAAAGAGAGAAAAGAGGAAGAAGCCCTGGCCTGTGTGACTTGATTTGTTCATCCTCCCACAAACCAAAGGTTGTTGGTTTGATCCTTGGTCAGGGCACAAACCTAGGTCACAGATGCTTATAGGAGGCAACCAATTGTTGCTTCTCTCTCTTATCAATGTTTCTCTTTTTTCCTTCCTCTCTTCCTTCCTCTCTCTCTAAAAGCAATGAAAAATGTCCTCAGGTTAGAATAAAGGAAGGAAGGAAAAAAGGAAGGAATCAAGGAAGGGAGGGAGGAAGGGATGGAGGTAGAGGAAGGAAAAAATGCTAGTTAATAAATGTAAGACAGACTGAATTAGCAAATTAATATTCTTTAGTGTAATATCTGGTTTAGGCAAGGATCATCAATAGATGCTAAACTCCTGAGTAGTAAAATTAGGAAATAGGTTATCATAATATCGAATTATCACATCATAGGTAATTAATTACCAATTTATATATATATACAAAATATACATATATAATATATACATAATATTGTATACATGTATACAATATTATATATACAATGCATACAATGTATACAAACATTGTACACAACATCGTATACATTGTATACATAATATGTATGCATAATATGCATATATATTATATATACATACATATATAATATATATACATATATACAAAATATATGTTTGTAATTGAGAGATCTGACAGTGATCATTTTAACCCAAGTAAACAAACAAATGTAAGGTCACCAATCGTAGGATTATCTAACATTATGTACCTCTATATATAAGACATAGAGAAGTACACATTACTTATGTGGCATTATTGAAAGAAATATTTATCCAGTGTTTAATCATGTGAGATATTTTATGAGTGGACTGGCCTGGGCTCTTTAAATATGCAGAGTCATTTAAGAAACAGACAAAAGAGACATAAATGTTAAATTCAATTGTGAACTTTCATTGGGTCTTGGATGGAAAACAACTTTACAAAACAATTTAAGGAAAAATATTGGGGAATTTTTAATACAAACTCTACATATTCTTTAACCCAGCTATTTTACTTTGAGAAATTTATCCTGAGATATAGTCACATAAACAAATAGGAAAAAGAAAACAAAAAGATTCAAAGTCATCAAAATGAGAGTTGATTAATGTAGGTATTATATGCCGTAATTGAAAAACATAGCAAATGCATTTGTACTAAAACGACAAACTGTCCAAGATAAATGTATTATCAAGTACTAATAAAAGCAATCTCTAGATATTTTTATGCTTTGATATTATTTTTGTTTTAAACAATCTTCAAAAGTAATGAAAAATTTAAAATAATATACTGTAAACCATAAGGTTTTACTTTTTATGATATACTCTAAGGATTCAATCCTTCTACAAAGCATATATTAGTTTATAACTTCGATTTAAATTTCCCTTTCCCCTACTACTCTTGCTAAGAAAATATGTGTAACAAAAATGCAAAACCTAAAACTATAAAATTTCTAGAAGAAAACATAAGAGAAAATCTCTAGACTTTAGTTAAGACAAATTTTCAGATATCACATCAAAATCTTGATCCATAAAAGAAAAACTGATAGATGTCATCAAAATTAAGAATATCTGCTCTTCAAAGGACATTGTTAATAAAATGAAAAGTAGATCCCACACTAGGAACAATATTTTAAATCACATGTCTGATAAAGGACTTCTATCAAAGTACATTAACAAAACTCTCAGTACTTAATAAGGAAAGAGCAACCATAAAAATTGACAAAACTTTAAAAGATGTTTCAGCAAATAAGCCCATTATAATATGCTTATCTTTATTAGTCACTAAGGAGCTGTGAATTAAAACCATAATTAGATGTCATCATACATCCACTAGAATAACATTTTAAAATCTACAATATCTTGTGTCATTAATATGCAGTGCAAACTCTTGTGATACAATCACTTTGGGGAAAGTTTGTCAATTCCAAATAAAGTAAATCTATATTTACCTTGTGACTCAGCAACTCTTCTCTGAGATATTTGTCCAAGTATAATGAAAACATAAAACTCTATTCATGAATGTTTATAATAGCCAAATACAGGAGAGCACCTAAAATATTCTTCAACTAGAAAATGGATAAACAAACTGGAATACATACATACAAGCCATAATATTCAGTAGTAAAAAGGAATGAACAAATGATCAACACAACATGGGTGAATCTAAAATGCATTTTGCTAAGTGAAAGAAGCCAGATTCAAAAGTCATATATTATATGATTCTCTTATTTGATATTTTTGCAAGGATACAACTATAAATTAGCTTTTGAAAGAGGGTGGAGATGTTAGGAAGATTTGTATGAATAAAGAGCATTTTTTTAAATGAAGGAACTATTTTAAATTTTTTGTGGTGTGATTACACCGCTTTCTACATTTGGCAAATGTCACAGAGGACATTTAACAAAAACAGTAATTGTACTGCATGTAAATTGAGTGAAAATAAAAATTCAATATATTAAAACATATTAGTTTTGGCTAAAGCATTGCTCTGAGAGAAATTTATAGCATTAATGCTCATGTTTTTAAAAATGATTTTTTCTAACCAATGATCTATGCTCTCACCTTAAGAAATTTTTTAAAATAAGCAAATTTATTATAAATAAAAAAAAATAAAAATTACCACAAAAGTCATTAAGTAGAAAACAGAAAACTGATACAGAAATGAGCTAAGTCTTTCATTCATATCAGATAGAAAGAAAATCATAGTTTCTTAAGGTCATGTTGAAATGGCTTAAAACCTAACTTTAAAAACCTCTGACAAAAATTAATTGAGCCCTGGCTGGTGTGGCTCAGGGGACTGAGTACTGTTCTACAAACCAAAGGGTCTCTGATTCAATACCTAGTCAGGGCAAATGCCTGGGTTGTGGGCCAGGTCCCCGGTTGGGGGAGCAGGAGAGGAAACCACACATTGATGTTTCTCCTCCTCTTTCTGCCTCCTTTCCCCCTCTCTGAAAATAAATAACATCTTTTAAAAAATTAAAAAATAATAATAATTGAGATAATTGAAGTTCCAATAAAGGTACTAATTAGAAGAAATTGAAACAGCAAATATGTCTAAGTCTATGAGTTTGTAATTTAAAGGAAAAACCAATTGCTTATCTTTGGAGAATGATAAGAATCCAATTAATTATCTTGAAAGAATAAACCATATATCTCAGC
This sequence comes from Carollia perspicillata, assembly GCA_004027735.1. Classification (NCBI taxonomy): domain Eukaryota; kingdom Metazoa; phylum Chordata; class Mammalia; order Chiroptera; family Phyllostomidae; genus Carollia; species Carollia perspicillata. Next base: position 13,598 of record PVKM010007493.1, on the reverse strand, counting down.
TTTGTAATGATAAATGTACCACTGTATAACAAAATAGTAGATGAATGAAAACATCTCTTCATTAAAATATTGCAACTGATAAATGAAGCCAAAGAGATAGAAGTAAAAATATCATCAGTTCCAATCCCCAGTGAATTAATGGATCCAGGCATCACACACCAAAGGTTACTAACATGGCAAAAGACATGTAACCTGATAATGGAACACACCACCTGATATAAGGTTAACCTACTAAAAAACATTAAAAGAAAACAACCTACTAAAGTATTTAACTATAACTACCAAGTAATCCCTATTAAAATAGTGATGACATATTTCAAAGATATAGAACAAACATTTCAAAAATTTATATGGAACCATACATGACCTCAAATAGCTGCAGCAATTTTGAGAAAGAAGAACAAAGTAGAAAAGACCACAATACTTGCTATCAAACTATATTACAAGTCCACAGTAATCAAAACAGTCTGGTACTGGCATGAGAACTGACACATAAAAGAATGGAATAGAATAGGGAGCCTAGAAACAAACCCAAGTCTCTATGGTCAGTTAATATTCAACAATGGGGACAGAAGCATAAAATGGAGTAAAAATAGCCTCTTCAACAAGTGCTGTTGGGAGACCTGGAGAGCTACATGAAAAACAAAACAAAACAAAACAAAAAAGACTCAACCACCAACTTACCCATACACAAAAATAAACTCAAGATGGATAAAAGACTTATGTATAAGTCACAACACCATAAAAGTCCTAGAGGAGAACATAGGCAGAAAGATCTCAAATATTCCATGTAGCAATATTTTCACCAATATGTCCCACAGAGCAAGGGACATAAAGGAAATAATAAACAAATGAAACTTCATCAAAAATAAAAAGCTTCTGTATGGCTAAAGAAAACATCAGCAAAATGAAAAGGGAACTCACAGTATAGGAAAATATATTTGCCAATGATACCTCAGACAAGGGTTTGATCTCCAAAATATATAAAGAACTCATATGACTCCACTCCAGGAAGACAAACAACCCAATTAAAAAATGGGCAAAAGACCTGAACAGACACTTCTCCAAGGAGGACATACAGAGGACTCAGAAACATATCAAAGGAGACTCTGCATCACTAGCCATCAGAGTGATGCAAATTAAAACCACCATGAGGTACCACTTCACACCCGTCAGAATGGCCATCATAAACAAATTAACAAACCATAAGTGCTAACAATGAGATTGTGGAGAAAAGGGAACCCTAGTACACTGTTGGTGGGAATGCAGGCTGGTACAGCCATTGTGGAAAACAGTATGAAATTTCCTCAGAAAACTAAAAATGCAACTGCCTTTCAACCCAGTGATTCCACTGCTGGGACTATACAATAAGATCCTCAAACACCAATTCAAAACAAACTATGCACCCCAATGTTCACAGTAGCAAAGTTTACAACAACCAAGTGTTGGAAAAAACCTAAGTGCCCATCAGTAAGTGAGTGGATCAAAAAAATATGGTACTTTTACACAATGGAATACTATACAGCAAAAATGAAGAAGGAACTCCTACCCTTCACAACAGCATGGATAGAATTGGAGAGCACAAAAACAGTAGCTAAGTGAAATGAGCCAGGCAGTGAAAGACAAGTACCATATGATCTCAACTATAAGTGGAACCTAATGAACAAAACAAACAAGCAAGTAAAATATGACCAGAGACATTGAAATAAAGAACAACCTGACAGTAACCAGAGGGGAGGGGTATAATGTGGGAAAGAAGGGGAAGGGTTGTCAAGGAACAGAAAATAAAGGACACATGGACAAAGCCAAGGGGGGTTGGATCAAGCATGGGAGGTGGGGATGGATGGAGGTGAGGGAGTGGTGGGAGGAAAATGGAGACAACTGTACTTAAACAACAATAAAAATGCTCTATACTTTTCAATATATATTAGGTCCTTCACATCCTTTCTCAAATTTATCCATACATATTTTATTCTTTCATTTGCAATTGAAAAATAATGTTTTAAAATTAAGATAAAGGAAATGCTTATTCTAAGTCCAAAGTCCTCTGTTGCCAATCATGAAACTCTGTCATTTGAAAGAAGCCCTTGCCCATGAGGGTTAGGCACTAAAACACTAGAGATCATTGCATAGGTGTCAACATAAGGACTTTCCTCATTTTCTTTAGGGAAAAAGTTGTTTTTAATTTTTTTTTCTTTTTTAGTAAATACATCAACAGAGTTTAACCAGTCTTTCTGCCTATTTTATAATTCTTCATGTACAAATGATGTACATCTCTTAAAATTTAATCCACTTTATATTATAGAGCACTTATTTTGTAAGAACTCAATGTATATTACAAAATTTACAAATAACTCTCTTATCTCTGAGCCATTGGTACTATTGCATCTATTTAATGCACTGAGAAGAAAATAAAGAAAGCTCAACACTAAGTAATGAAATGTAGAAGCAAAGGCTTTCAGAGGGCTCTTATTTTCTTCCTTTTTAAAAAATTTTGCAGCTTTTTGTTGACATTATTTTTAGTATTTATTTATTTTTAGAGAGAGAAGAAAGGAGGGAGAAAGAGAAGAATGGAACCATTGATGTGAGAGAGAAACATCCACCAGCTGCCTCTCGTGCATGCCCTGACTGGGGACCAAACCTGCAACCCAGGCATATGCCCTGACCAAGAATCAAACAGGCAACATTTCACCTAGAGGAATGATGCCCAACCAAGCAAGCCACACCAGTCAGTGCAAGGCTCTTATTTTCTTTTACTTCATTATTTAACTTTATACAAGCAATTTTAAGGCTATTAGATATACCACAAAATAAGAATGAAAATAAAACAGTAGCACAAAATTGAGCATTATAGCTCTGAAGGTAGATGACCACAGGAATATTTACAATGCACATATCAAAACAAACAGACTCCAGCCAAGATAGAGGCATAGGTAGATACACTGTGCCTCCTCGCACAACCAAAAGAAGAACAACAACAAATTTAAAAGCAAGAAACAACCAGAACTGACAGAAAATTGAACTATATGGAAGTCCAACAACCAAGGAGTTAAAGAAGAAACATTCATCCAGACTGGTAGGAGGGCAGAGACAGGCAGCGGGGCAGAGAGGACTCACGGCAAGGTGGCAGCTGGCAGACTGGGCAGTCCCACATTCGCATGCAGATAAACTGTAAGGAACAACTGGGGAGCAGGACCATGCAACCCAGGGTTCCAGTGCAAGGAAATAAAGCCTCAAACCCTCTGACTGAAAACACCTGTAGAGGATGAGGCAGCAGTGCGAGAACTCCCAGCCTCACAGGAGAGTTACTAGAGAGACCCACAGGACATACACAAGCCCACCCACCCAGGAATCAGCACCAGAAGGGCCCAATTTGCTTGTGGGTAGCAGAGGAAGTGACCGAAAGCTGACTGAAAACTGAGCAAGTGGCATTGTTCTCTCTCTGACCCCTCCCCCACATACAGTGCCACAATGCATCCACATGGGTTGTCTCACCCAGGTGAACACCTAAGGCTCCACCCCTTGTTATGTAATAGGAGTGCTAAGACAAAAATGTACAGCCCAAATGAAAGAACAGATCAAAGCTCCAGAAAAATTATAACTAAGGGATAAAGAGATAGCCAGTCTTTCAGATGCACAGTTCAAAACACTGGTGATCAGGATGCTCACAGAATAGGTTGAATACGCTCCCAAATTAGATGAAAAAAATGAAGGCTACACTAAGTGAAGGAAAATGTAAAGGAAATGTAAATGTACAGGGAACCAACAGTGGTAAGAAGGAAACTGGGACTCAAATCAACAATGTGGACCAGAAGGAAGAAGGAAACATTCAACCAGAACAGAATAAAGAAACAAGAATTAAAAAAATGAGGAGAGGCTTAGGAACCCCCAGGACATCTTTAAACGTTCCAACATCGAGATGATGGGGTGCCAGAAGGAGAAGAGGAAGAGCAAGAAGTTGAAAACTTATTTGAACAAATAATGAAGGAGAACTTCACCAATCTGGAAAAGAAAATGGACTTTCAGGAAGTCCAGGAGGCTCCGAGAGTCCCAAAGAAGGTGGACCCAAGGAGGAATTACATCAGAATTACATTAGCCAAGATTAAAGATAAAGACAGAATCTTAAAAGCAGCAAGAGAAAAGGAGACAGTTATCTACAAAGGAGTGCCCATAGACTGTCAGCTGATTTCTGAAAAGAAACCTTGCAGGCAAGTAGGGGCTAGAAAGAAGTATTCCAAGTCATAAAAGTCAAGGACCTGCATCCAAGATTGCTCTATCCAGCAAAGCTATCATTTAGAATGGAAAGGCAGATAAAGTGCTTCCCAGATAAGGTCAAGTTCAAGGAGTTCATCATCACCAAATCCTTATTATATGAAATGTTAAAAGGACTTATCTAGGAAAAAGAAGATAAAACATATGAACAGTAAAATGACAACAAACTCACAGTTATTAACAACCAAACCTAAAACAAAAACAAAAACAAACTAAGCAAACAACTAGAATAGGAACAAAATCACAGAAATGGAGATTACATGGAGAGTTATCAGTGGGGGAGTAGAAGGGGAAGAAAGGGGGGAAAGTTACAGACAATAAGTAGCATAGATGGTAGGTAGAAAATAGACAGGGGGGGTAAGAATTGTATAGGAAATGTAGAAGCCAAAGAATTTATATGTAAGACCCATGGACATGAACTAAAAGAGGGGAATGTAGGTAGGAGGGGGTGTGCAGGGTGGAGGGGAATAAAGGGGGGAAATGGGACAACTGAAATAGCATAATCAATAAAATATATTTAAAAAAGAAAAACACACTTAAATAAACTAAATAAAATTTAAAAAGTCACCTCTGATGATATTCTCTTTTTCTCTCCAAGTCTAAAAGCTGGTGAATTCTGGGTAAGCAACTTGTCACATACATTAGTCAAGAGCAGCAGATGGGCCATTAAGTGAGAATGTCATCTACGCTAACATTACCTTTTAAGATGGTTGTTATTTGTGTTAACATAGTTTGGGGATTTGAAAGATTGTCACTGTTCAGGCATAACTGAAAGCAGAAATAAGTTTGTTGCCTTTCTATGTATTAGTTAAACTTCTTTGGGTGGTACAAATTTTCATTTTATTAAAAGAGATTACAACTTGAATTATGTCCTTTTGCAACAACCTATAACATACTTATGAAAAGAACTTTGTAAATATTCATGAAGGCACACCTTGGAGAAATTGCTGGTTTGGTTTCAGACCACTACAATAAAGTGAATAGCACTATAAAGTGAGTCACAGAATTTTTTTTTTAGTTTCCCAGTGTATATAAAAGTTATTTTTAAACTATACTGTAGTCTATTAAGTATGAAATAACATTATCTCTAAAAAATATACATGCTTTAATTTAAAAATATTTTATTGTTAAAAAACACTAACTATCATCTGAGTCTTCAGTGAGTCATAATCTTTTTGCTGGTGGAGGAGGGTCTTACTTCAAATTTGTAAAAACACAGTATCTGTGAAGCACAATTGTAACAGTAGAAAATTATAACAATGGGAAATTCTAACCCACCCCACCATTCTTTTGACATTGTTTCTGTAAATGCAGACTCTGACTATTATGTGGCTTATAGATGATCAGCGTGTTTGTATCAGAATCCTAGGAACTAACTCCCAAAGATACAGACCCCGACCTTCAAGTATCCCAGCTCTGGAAAATTTGCTGACCTTCAACTGTGCAGTCAGGATGATGTGAAGCTGGGATGACGTGAAGTCAGGATGACTAAACCAGGATGATGCACACCAGACCATCACTTGCCTTATCGGAAATGGACTGTGCTGGTCTGCACGTAGAGAACTTTGCAATCCCCACCCTTGATCTCTTTGTTCTGTTCTCTCTCCTTCCTTATAAAAATGCCTGCCTCGTGTCACAAAGATGGGCTTTGTGCATACGAGTCCCCCATCTTCCAGGAGGTGGGCTTTGAGACAGGAGTCTCCCAACTTTCAGATAACCAGCACTGCAAATAAACCATTTATCTTTACATCAGCGCCTGCCCCTCAAGTATTGGCTTCCATAGCAGCAGGCAGCAGGACCTGCATTCAGTTACACAATAAATCAAAGCACAATAAAACATGGTATGCCTGCAAATACTTTAACTCATGCTGGTCTCTGGGTGTTGCCATGAATAAACAGAAATGGGTTGACTAGAATGCTACAATATTAGGAATTATCAATGTTGAGAAATGACTTCTTAAATTTTGATTTGGAGATTTCTGCTAAGCCTTTGCCTTATTTTTTATTATAAAGTGGTTTCCTTGTATACAGCATTCTAAATTATTTATTAATTGAAGTTGAGCCTAACCACAGCATCATTAATAATTAATTATTCTTTTGGATCTGTGTGCATTCATGTGACTGAATGTCTGTGCTTTTGCTTAGGGAACCCACAACCTGCTATTTTGCATTGATTAGAAGGAATGAACAAAGAGCAAGTACCCATTATGGAATTCTCAAAGGATATTTTCAGTAACCCTTTACTGAGTGTATCTAACCTCTGATGCACCATTATGTGGGAAGAGAAAACATACTCTCCTAGCCTCATTTTGCTACATTTGAAACACAGCATTTGTAGTTAGGCAGACCTTTCTGTCTGTCTCTACTGCTATTCTTTGATACTTATTTTTCCTCCCAGGGTCAGGGAGATGAGTGAATACGAGTGTCCTTATAAATTTAACTTGATAGGCTAAATTATGCTTTAGGAAGAAACTGCTTCCAAAGTATGAGTCCTTAACATAAGAAAGGTTTATTTTTCAGTCAGAGTTCATGGCTCACGCCTCAGGCAGGATGACAGAAGGCTCTACTCCAAGGACCCATGGCAGGGGTTTTCTCTTGAACTCAGCTACCTAGAAAAATAAACATGCTTTGTCAGCCCACCAAGAAAGAAAAGGCTGCAGGTTATGTGTGGATTTTCTGTAGCTAAGCCTCAAAATGACACTTTGCTTCTGCTCAGAGTTCATTGGTCATCACCAATCATGTAGGTGGAAATGGAGTAAGAAATAGAATATTAGGTGAACATTTGAAACAGAGAATTTATCATTAAATACAGCTCTGTCTAGGATCCAGTTTACCCTTGTGGTTACCAAAACATCCTCTTACTCTTTTTTTCCAACATACGGGCCATTTTTAACAGCCTCCCAAGGGAAACCACATAAAAATCCCAGCTTGTCACAGACTTAACTCAAAGTCCAGGGTCTCTGGGTGCTATGCAGTCATCTCTTTATTAGCACATATGTGACTTCTCTAGATCTAGAGATTTATGGACTAAAAAAACCTGTTACTGCCTCTCTAATGAAAAACAACAGTAGAAATTTCCATCTGGAGTCGCAGCAGCATAACTTAACCTAAAATTGATATAAGCCTTAGTTCAATGGTTTCTTTGGCAATATAATTGTTTCAGAAACTTAATAGAGTTTCTTGTCTAGTCCACTCCAGTTAGCCTGAGGTGCCAGTAAATGCAACTAATATTCTCTTTCAGACACAATTCTCACCTAGGAAATGTTTATTTGCTTTCTCACCCTTATAACTCTCACTTTGTCTAAACTTAATGGAGGTGTATGGAGTCCCTTGGGCTTCAGTTTTCTTAAAAAATGGGTTTTTTTCTGGGCTTCAATCCTTAGTTTAATTTCACCCGTAAGCATTTTAATTAGTTGAAAGGTTGTACTGAGTAGGTTTCTCAAAAAGGCTTTCTCAAGCTTATTGCAGCTGGGTGTCTAAGCAATCAGCTCTTAACTGTGAGAGGCCTAAATGTCTTCCTTCCCTTTCATTAAGCTGCAAATGGACAATTTCTTTGCTGAAATAACCTCTTGCAATATCCTGTGAAATAAAACCAAAAAACAACCAGCACACATTATTAATCCTCGAACTTCCCAGAGAGCCACATGTGCTTCCCAAATTACCACAGGTTTCAATTTTACACATATTTTTCCTCTGCAAAAACAGATTGTTTCTGTAAATCTAAAGTGGTTCTAAAATTTACAAAGCTTATTTTAAAAATTGACTGCTACCTTTCTAGCTTAATAGCCATTTTCTCAGTGGCCACCAAACCCATAGTCTCATACTTGGAGATTCTGGCTTATTTGTCACAGCAGCATATCTCTCCTGGTACCAGCTTCTGCATTAGTCTGGACAAGTGGGATGATGCTGGTATAAGCAATAACCTCCAAATTTCTGCAGCTTCAAGTACCAAAAGGTGTTTTGCAGTTACAGCACATCCCCGGCAGATGGGCAAGGATATGCTATAGATAGCTCAGTAGAAACCCACTCTCTAGTATGTACACTAGATGGAAGGGCAACAACTCTTTATGAAAAGTCAGCCTGAAAATGACCAAAAGCATGCCTTTCACAATCTTTGGCCAGCACTGGTCTCGGTGATCCCACCTAATTGTAAAAGGGCTAAAAAATGTAGAGGAGTAAATACAATGTTTGGTATTACTATCTCTGCAAAAATAATGTAATACACCAATCAAATTAAAAAGAAGCAAGTGGCCGTGCACATGAACACGATGACAGGAAAGAGGGGGAAAACTTATTATAATAATAACCAGACTCACAAATTATGGAATAAATAATCAGATTTCTGACGTGCCTGCTTGCCTGACAGCAAAATACCACAGTCATTTCTGAGATATTCAGAAAATTACTGTCTAATTTACATGCTTTATCTATTCATTGCTCATCTTTTTCCTCCTGGTAGTTACTGCAATATCCTGGTAGTTACCACTTAATAGAAAAGACAAAACTCAAACTGGAACATTTTATATCTTATAGTTGCTCTGGCAAAAGGTACTAACAAGTACCATTACCATCAAGTAATGGTACAAGTTGCAATCTTTATCAATTATGTGGCCATATAATTTATTGCCCAAACCAGAATATTTGAGAGTAAAAGGGGTAATTGGAGTACACAGAGAAAACTCATTTGGTTTTATTTTTTCTAACTTTAAAGATGCATCAACAAAATTTGTAAAAGAATTGAGGAACTCACCGAGGTCACATTAAGAAGCTGCTTGACTCCCTCCCGTAAGCTCTTCCTCACTTTGCTGTCTGAAAGACTTCCTTCCTTCCCACTCCAGGGTCATTAATGGTAAATGTTCTTCCCTGAAACAAGTATATAAAGAAATTCCAAGAATGTAATAAAGTTTTTTGTCATATTTAGTTGAGATTTCTTGTTAATAAGGAAAGAGTGAGAGTACTGGGGTGAAATGTAGAAGAATAAAAGTTGCCTAGTTGGTGGACATAAAACTGAAACTCATAGACCCAGACAACAGTATGGTGGTACCACAGGGAAGGGGGGTTGTAAATGGTAAAGGGGGTCAAATAAATGGTGATGAAAAATGACTTGAATTTGGGTGGTCAGCACACAATGCAATATACAGACCAAGTATCATAGAAATGGACACTTGAAACCTACATGACCTTATACCAATGTCACCCCAACAAATTTTAAAAAGACAAGTAAAAAAAGAACAGATACTCCATTAAAAAATTGCCTAGTTGGGACAAAAATATTGCTTGAAGGTGAAAGTTCAGGCCAAGGTGTTTAGGGGCTCCAGAATATTAGCTCAGTTATTAGTTTTTAAGAATAATGTAGATTAAAAGTATCCAGAAGAAAATTCAAGAGGTAATTTCAATTTAGTGTAAATGTCTAGTATACATTCTCTTATAACATAACAAATAACTGTACATATTAGACGTGCTGGATTAAAATAGGTCACAGAAATTTAGCATCATAACCTGATGGAGGAAGCAAATTAGAAAAGAAGTGAAATCAGCCCTGGCAGGGTTGCTCAGTTGGTTGGAGCATCATTGCTAGCGGGATGTCTAACCCACCACCTGCTGGCCACACATGGCCCAGGCTAGGAATGCGGCACAACACAAAATCATAAATTTATTTAAAAACATTTTTTGCTTATGAGTTTTCACTAGTGTTTGTGTATTTAATGTACGGACAGAGAAAACTCTTATTCTTCTACCTATGGCCCAGAAACACCAAAAGGTTGGACATCTGGGCATAGAGCAAAGGGTTGCAGGTTTCATTCCTGGTCAGGGTACATGCCAGGGTTGCAGGCTTTATCAGTGTGCATAAGGAAGGCAGAGAGGCAGACAATGGGAGGCAGCCAAAGTTTCTCACATCAGTGTTTTTATTCTCTCTGGAATCAAGGAATATATCCTCGAGTGATTATATTTAAAAAAAAGTGAAATCATCAGAACAGGTTAACAGAACTCAGAAGCAATGATGCATTTCATTTTCACAGTATAGACTATGAGTTTTCACTTGGTTTTATTTTTACCTTTGTAGTTTTTTAAGATTATTATAGCCTTTTTAAGACTATCATAGCCTTTAAGAACATTTATTAACTTCCATGCATTGACAAAATTCACAGATAACATTTTTTAGGAATTTTTTGACCTGTTAAGTACAGTGTAAGCAGTGATAAAAGAGAAAGATAAAGATGAAAGACACAAGAAGATGAATAGGTGAGTGAATAAAGGCAAAATGAATCTGGGTTCTAAGTACTCAATTCTGTCCCTCCACAGCCACTGCTCCCCCACTACATACATGAAAACCAGACAGGCAGAGCTCTCTTTCATCTCCTTGAATATGTGACTTTGACCCCAAACACTAAGGGGTTCATAATGAGTAAGACATCTGCACTATAAATAAAGTGGTTATTGGGTATTTTTATGACCATTCAAAACATTCTCAAAAATAACATTTGCCCTACAAAATTGGCAGTCTCCACTCATGTTTACCAATGCTTCCCTTAGAGAGTCTTTTATTGATTGAGTATGAATTAGGTTAGCCTTCTTTGATAATTAAAAGGGTGATTTGTCAGTTTCCCACAGTCTAGATTAAATTTAAATTTAATTTTGGATTGATACTGGATATTCATCATCCCCTAAAGAAACAGTACTACTTTTATCAACTAATTTATATATTATTGGATGTGGACAATTATTTTAAATGACCCATAAACTGTTAGAAATAGATTTAGATTTTGCTGTAGTGTTTCAATCAGATAATGGCCACGATCAATCAAATTAACCCTTAATATCAAGTTAAGTACTCTGAATACTGGAGGTATTTTCATCACATGTATGTGAAATTATTATCCATGATTCTGTGTAGCTCTAGCAGCAAAGAGGAAACTGATATTATTTGAAGTTAAGATAACATGTAAGCATGTAGTTTTGTTGGCATACATTTAAATATAATGAATTCAAAAGGAAAGCTCTAGTCAGGGAGCCTTGTAGTCTAATTGAAATATGTAGCTATTAAATTGTGGTGATTTTTTTCTGTTAAATGGCTAATTATAAGTAGGCTAATAACATTGTTTGATGGTTGTAGTACTAGTACCACAGGACCTAAAGTGGTTAATGGCCTTAGTTTATGAACTTATTTGAGTTACTCTGGATCTTAGAATATGGTTAGCCTGCATCATTTCTATGCTTTGAAAACAATTTAGACTCTTTTACTCCTTTACAGTCTATATAACATAAAGACTGTTCCTTTCTCTTGTTCATAGAACTTCATCAAAGTGAAAGACTTCAGCTCGGCTAATAAAAACATTAGCAAAATGAAAAGGGAACCCACAGTATGGGAAAATATATTTGCCAATGATACCTTGAACAAGGGGTTGATCTCCAAAACATATAATGAACTCACAGGACTCCACTCCAGGAAGACAAACAACCCAATCCAATTAAGAAATGGGCAAAGGACCTGCACTGACACTTCTCCAAGGAGGACATACAGAGGGCCCAGAGACATATCAAAGGATGCTCAACATCACTAGCCATCAGAGAGATGCAAATTAAAACCACAGTGAGATACCACTTCACACCAGTCAGAATGGCCATCATAAACAAATCAACAAACAACAAATGCTGGCAAGGCTGTGGAGAAAAGGAAACCCTAGTGCATTGTTAGTGGGAATGCAGGCTGGTACAGCCACTGTGGAAAACAGTATAGAATTTCCTCAGAAAACTAAAAATAGGACTGTCTTTTGACCTAGTGATTCCTCTGCTGGGATTTATACCCTAAGGATCCTGAAACACTAACTCAGAAGAAACTATGCACCCCAATGTCCATAGCAGCACAATTCACAATAGCCAAGTGCTGGAAGCAACCTAAGTCCCCATCAGTAAATGAGTGGATCAAAAAAATATGGTACATTTACACAATGGAATACTACAGAGCAGAAAGAAAGAAGGAACTCCAACCCTTCAAGACAGCATGGATGGAACTGGAGAACATTATAGTAAGTGAAATAAGCCAGGTAGTGAAAGACAAATATAATCTCACCTGTAAGTGGAACCTAATGAACAAAACAAATAACCAAGCAAAATATAACCAGAGACATTGAAATAAAGAACAAACTGACAGTAACCAGAGGGGAGGAGGAGTTAATGGAAGAAAAAAGGGGAAGGGTCAGCAAAGAATGTGTAAAAACTACACATGGACAAAACTGAAAGGGGTAGGATTAACAGTGGGAAGTGGGGATGGGTGGGGTGAGATGGAGTGGGGTCGGGCAATGGAGACTAATTGTACCGCAACAATAAAAGAAGAGAAAAAAAAAACTACTACCAACACTTTACCTTGGCCTTCTGTGTTTCTCACAAGCCTTGTTATAGAAATACAGTTTTTTCAGCTTGCCTATCTCTTGCTCCTTCAAACAATAAAATGAAACAATCAAATGTACATACCTACTGACTTGAAGGATTTTGCCAATAATCAGAAGATAAGAGGTCTCGCACATAAAAACAACAAATGTAGGAAACTAAAATGATTGCCAAAGCTTACGTATTTTAACAGCAATTCCAAATCTTTTTATGTTTTTTAATATATTTTATTGATTATGCTATTACAGTTGTCCCCTTCATTCCATTCCACCCTGCCCACCCTCTCCCATCCACATTCCCCCCCTTTAGTTCATGTCCATGTATCATAAGTTCTTTAGCTTCTACATTTCTCATACTATTCTTGCCATCCCCCCATCTATTTTCTACCTACTATCTATGCTACTTATTCTCTGTACTTTTTCCCCCTCTCTCCTCCACCCACTCCCCTGTTACTAACCCTCCTTGTGACCTCCATTTCTGTGATTCTGTTCCTGTTCTAGTTGTTTGCTTAGTTTGTTTCTGTTTTTGTTTTAGGTGTGGTTGTTAGTAATTGTGACTTTGCTATCTTTTTAGTATACATGTTTTTATCTTCTTTTTCTTAGATAAGTCCTTTTAACATTTCATGTAATAAGGGCTTGCTGATGATGAACTCCTTGAACTTGACATTATCTGGGAAGCACTTTATCTGCCCTTTCATTCTAAATGAATGCTTTGCTGGATAGAGCAATCTTGGATGTAGGTTCTTGCTTTTCATGACTTGGAATACTTCTTTCCAGCCCCTACTTGCCTCCAAGGTTTCTTTTGATAAATCAGCTGACAGTCGATGGGAACTCCTTTGTAGGTAACTGTCTCCTTTTCTCTTGCAGCTTTTAAGATTCTGTCCTGGAGGGAAGATGGCGGCAGAGTAGGACGGAGCGGATTTCACTTCCCCCTACTCA